>MU753873.1:0-135796 GCA_026770625.1 Nicotiana glauca
CCCAATTACTTGGTATTTCAAATTGTATTTTTGTATTTTTGTTATTTTTGAATTGTATTTATTTAATTTTCTGTAGTTTCCTTTGTATTTTAGACTTATTTTCCTTGTGTATTTGTATTTCCTTTGATTTTCCAATTTTTGTATATTTTTCCTTAATTTTCCAATTTCCTAATAATTACCTTATATTTTTTGTGACATTTTCCAATTAATTTCCTTTTTGTGATTCATTTTAAATTTTATTTTTTTAACAATTGAAACAAACACCGGTATTTTCTATACACTAATCAAACTAATTGCAATCAAAAATCATTTTTGTATTTTTATTTTGGAATTAATTGCTTGATGCAAAAATCACGTGCTCACAACTGTGACGAAACCCTTCTCTTCTCATCTCCGGGGATGTGCTTACTGGTTGAGACTCCCTATTCTATTAGTGTCATACCTTAAAATAAGAAAGAGGCCGGACAAGTTACTAAGCCGGATGGCCTTTTGGTTCCAGGTATGTAGGCCCCTCCTTAACTCGAGTTGTCTGCTCGGGTACACAGTCTAGAACATATACTCAAGTTTTGAACTTAGAATAACTTGACTTCATGTCGGATCCCTAGTAGGAACGCTTATTTGCATCACGTGCATATGACTTAGGGGACTCAACACAAGGGTTGGGTCCGTCTAGGACAGGTAACTTGAAATGAAAAAGACCATCCTGATGCATCTTACGTGTTGCGTGTATATTTATTTATCTCAGACTCGCATGCTGACCGACTTTGAATATGTGGAGAAGTTGGAAACAAAAGAAAAATAGCAGCGTAGAGAGTTACTTACCTATTTTAGAAAAACCAATGTCCAAATAGCTCCGAAACTCTGCCGGATTTTGAGAAAAATGTTCTTATTTTTAATAGTTTGTTTTATTCGCCAATGGAAAAGAAAAACAAAAAGAGTTTATTTTCAAAATAGTTTGTTTTAGATGTCACTGAAAAGAAAATATAAAAAGAGTCTTGTTCTCAAATATAGTTTGTTTTATTTGCCCGAACTACGCTAGTTTGATTCCCACAGGGTGTGGGATACGTAGGCAACCCCCATGGGGTCCAACTTCCCTTTTTGCAAAAATAGCCCAAAACAACAAAATTTTAATTTTTGTCATGAATAAGTCAGGTGAGGCCATTCTTGTATAAAACAAGCCGAACGTCCCTAAAAGGGCGCCGGAAGGCTGTTTTTGCGAGAACAGCCACCTTGGGTCATTTTCAACGGTTAGCGGGCACATCCTTAAAATCTTCTTCCCGAAGTGCTGAAAGGCCGTATCTGCAAAACCGGCTGTTTGTTTTAAATTAGAAATTTGAAAAAAAGATAGTGTTATTTTTCCCTTTTAGGACAAAATAAGTGATTAAATCACCTTAATAAATGTGTAGGATGAGCACGATTCAAAATGAACCTTTCTCAATCATGCATAAAATCCCTTTGGAGTTGCGTCTGTGGTGGAATGATCTAGGAGGATAAGGGCAAGATGAAGTCAAAAAATATTTGAAAGGGCTTACCGGTTTGTTGGAGATTGTGCCTCGGGGAGACATCATCAGAGCATTGGTCACATGCCGGGATCCGGCACACAACGTGTTCCATTTTTCAGACTTTGAACTCACCCTGACCTTAGAAGAAATAGCTAGATACATCGGAAATGCTGAGGTTCCTTTAAGACACAAGTACTTGGTTGCCCCGAGAACCGTAGCTGTGCACAGATTCTTAGACTCACTGAAGATAAGCAGGACAGTCCACAACACAGATTTGGCGAATGGCTTTTGTACTCCACACTTCATATACCATAGATATGGCCACATAGGAGGGTTCAACAACCCGGAAAAAAGATATGTAGCAAAGGAAACCGCCAAAAATGGGAAGAACATAGACGTTTGCTTTTATGGTGGTCTTTTTGGGGCTTTTGGTATTCCCGAGGAAAGATGGAAATATTGACATAAAGATAGCTGGAGTCATCAGCACTCTACTCACTCAAGCCAAGAGCACTCTTGCGCCCATGATATTAGCCGACATCTTCCGCGCTCTTATGGCCTACAAAGCCGGAGGAGACTTCTTTGAGGGGTGCAATCTATTGTTTCAAATGTGGATGACCGAACACCTATGCCATCGTCCTCATTTCCTGAGTTATGGGTCTACAGAGAAAACCTATATAGAGGAGTTTTATTTGAGGATTAAGGGGGTCAGCCTGCCTGAAGGAGTCACGGGTTGGGCATCATACTTTCGGTCCCTCACTGCCAGTCAAATAGAGTAGACGTTTGGATGGTTACCTGTCAATGAAATCATATATATGCCAGCAGCGGGGCCGCACTTCCTCTTGATGGGTCTTAAGAGCATTAAGCCTTATGCTCCATATCGGGTTTTAAGGCAACTCGGGAGATGCCAAGCAGTGCCAAAACACGACGATCTTAGTGTCCAAGTGGTCGAGATTGGTCCTGATGGCCAGTTTCCTGAAGCAAGAGTCCGTCAGATCTAGAGTGAATGTCAATACTTGGCGGTGAACACCTATGTACGGGATCGATCTAAAAGAGAAGTTTCACCAGGGTATCATGCTTGGTACAAAAGGGAAGTTGCATTTGGGAGGCCTGCCAAAAGACCTCACCTCCAGGATTTTGCCGAATCATCGCAAGAACATTGGGCCTGGTTAGCTAAAGAAAATGAATACAGAGCTAAAATAGGAGAATTGTAAAGGCAGGTCCAAGACCTTCAGTTTGAAAATAGTGTGCAAGCAGCAACCGATGAGGGTGAGAAGAAGAAATTGGCCAAAGAGAATGAAGCCTTACTAGCCCAAATCCAAAAGATAAATATAGCGGTCGAAAATCCTGTTAGGAGTGCCAAGGATGCAAAACTCATAGAAAATCTAAAGCAAAAAGTGAATGACTACAGTTTTGACCTCAATAAAGCAGAAAAGGAATTAGGCAGGGTTCGAAAACAATTGGCTAAAAATGCGGAAGAACGGGCCCGCATGGTTAAGCAGTTGAAAGAAGAATACGATAATGAGTTCACGGGATTAAAAAAAAGGGTCATTGCCATAGAGAACAAAATGATCAAACAGGAAAAAGAATTCAAGGTTAAAAGAGAGCATTGCTACACGGCATTGGCACAATTAGAAATGGACTTGCAGCGACTCCAAGAACAAAACCAGGTAGCCGAGCAGACTTTGGAGGCCAGGGCCCAGTAGATAGGGCGGTTGCTTCAAGAAAAGGGCAGAATCAGAGAGAGAATCTTAACCATTGCTCACTACATTACTAGGAAATGCCAAGTGTGCGAGAACATGACTCGTACCACCTTCTTTGCATCGGTGATGATATTTGTGAAGCAGATAATGAGTGACCTAGACAGACTTCAAAGGGAACTTGCATATATTCCCGCGGCGAGACCGAATGATATCCCGCGGGCACCAGGAGCTTTAATGTATTCATGATTGTCATTGGAGTCTGTATTTCTTTTTCTACTAGAGTTTGTCAGTTGTCTGAGTCTGTATTTCCTTTTCGTTAAAAGTCAGTCAGTTGATTGAGTATGTATTTTCGTTTGAAATAGAATAGGGATGGTGGATTCTGTAGTTCTTCTCTTCATTAGAGTTTGTTAATCTGTCGGTTTTAAGTCTTTGTAATCGAAGTATTTGCTATCAATAAAATTAAAAATCCCAAAACATTTTGCTTCTATTTTACATTTAATTTTCACGAACTACGTTTGGTTTGATTCATGCGGGGTCATGATACGTAGGCAATCTCCATAGGATTCGACCATAACTAAATGAAAAGGAAAAAAAAAGGAAAAACAAAAAAGAGAATGAAAGGAAAGAGGTGAAAATCAAGAGAGGAAAGAAAACAAAAGAGGGAAAGAGAAAAAACAAAAAGGAATAAGAAACCAAACGAAAAAACAATGGCAAAACAAAAACAAGAGGGAATGAGAAAATAAGAACAAAAGAGGAAACAAAGGCAAGAGTGAGAAAAAAGAAAAGAAGAAAGGAAACAAAAACCAAACAAAGTCGCAATCATAAATAAAGAAAGCCGGGATGACGCAAGCAGTAGAGCAAATGCATAATAGAATCTGTTAACTCTTTAGGTGCATTCATTCCCCAAATGCGCGGTTATCAAATCTGTTAATGCCCTAACCACTAACCAAGTTGTTGTTGATATATTGAGTCCAGGCAGGTGGTTAGTTGATTGGTATTCTAGCAACCCATTCCTACAACACCCGGTCAAAAGACAAATTGAACATGACAGGCCAGGAATCAGATACCAGTATTGTGGACCCATCAAAAGAGGTAGAGATGGTGGATGTTAATGCAATGAGGGGAGATATGTATAAGTTGAGGTAGCAAATGGCCGAAATGCATCAGTCTTGGGCTAAGGGGCAACCGGCGCCAGTTTATCCCGCCAATCCAGCCTATATCCCACCTTTGGCTCAGTCTCAGAAGCCTCCTACTGTGTATTCATCTCCAGCTTTCCTTTTCTACCAACAGAGCTATGGCACCACCTCCTACCCTCTCCAAGCTCCACCACCCAAACAAAACCCTCCTCCACCGATCACCCCTGTCTTTGTGGCGCCTCCACCTGTCACACTACAAAGATCTTCTAGTGAGCCATTGTTTTAGGCTCACGACAGCCAGTACTATCCTCCTGAGCCTACCTTTAAAGCTCCTGAGCCATATTCCTACTCCCCTCACTTTGAGCTCCCGGTGGAAATTGAAAAGCCGCCTAAGAACCCGGAGCAGGAAGAGATGTTTCAAAAAGTAAAAAGCTTGGAGCAATCCTTGAGGAACATGCAAGGGTTGGGTAGCCAAGTCAGTGTGGCCTATAAGGATTTGTGTCTGTTCTCAGATGTTCAGTTACCAGCAGGGTTCAAAATTCCTAAGTTCGATCTGTATGACGGGCATGGTGACCCGGTAGCCCACCTGAGGGGATTCTGCAGCAAAATGAGGGGGGCAGGTGGAAAAGATGAGTTATTAATGGCATACTTCAGCCAGAGTTTGAGTGGGTCTGCTTTGGAGTGGTATACACGACAGGACCATGGTAGGTGGTATACCTGGGATGACTTGGCACAAGCGTTCGCCTGCCATTTTTAGTATAATCTAGAAATTGTTCTAGATCGCCCGCCTGTCACTGATAAAACTTGAGAAGAAGCGCGGGGAGAGCTTCAAGGAGTACGGGTTCCGCTGGTGAGAACAGGCCGCGAGGGTCTACCCTCTAATGAAAGAAAGCGAGATGGTTGATTACTTTTTGCAGGCTCTGGAGCCTACTTATTTTGGTCACTTGGTAACAACAATTGGCAAATCTTTTAATGAAGTTGTGAAGATGGGAGGAATGGTTGAGGAAGGACTGAAATCCAATAAAATCATGAGCTATTTATCAATTAAAGAAACCACCTAGGCCATCCAAAGCGGCATTGGGGGCGTGCTCGGGAAAAAGAAGAAGGAAGAAGTTGCAAACGTTTAGTCTGGGGCTTGGTCCAGATGTATAAGCCCTTCACCCTACTATAACCAACCCTGACCCCACCACCAAAATTACCCATACACTTTATATATCTCTCCACAACACTATTACCCACCGCCAGATCCACATTTTTCCATCCACCATGCTCAAACTTATACCCAGCCTCCGGCTCATGCGCAATGGCATGCACCGGCTCCCCAAAACTCATACCCTGCTCCACAAAACACCTATCCACCCCCAAGAGCCTACAGAAACCCCCCCGGAGCAGGTCACCGACCAAACCCAGCCTTAAAAAATGAGAGATTACAGAAGCAAAAGGCTTTCACTCCATTGGGAGAATCATAGACCACTCTTTTTCACAAATTGAGGCAGTTAGGTCTGTTGGATCCAATTGAGCCCAAAATGGCAAACCCCCTTCCTAGAAATCTGGACCACTCAATAAGTTATGAATACTATTCGGGGGCCCCCGTACATGATACAGAGAAGTGTTGGAAACTAAAGACCGCTGTACAAGAGCTCATTGACACTCACTGGATCGAGGTTCAGGCCCCAGAGGCACCGAATATTAACCAGAATCCGTTGCCGGCTCACCATGAGGCTCACATGATTGAATTGATTTACAAGGGTGGGGAGCCTAAGAAACCCTCACAAACAGTAATAATGATCCTTTCTAGCGAAACCAGTTCAAAGAAAAAGTTAACCAGTGGGAAGGCGGTGGTCCAGTTGAAAGGGGTGGACAGTAAGCCAGCTGTGGTAGCCGAGAAAGGGTCATCAAGCATTATCGCAGTAAAACCAGAACAAGCAAAAGTGGTGGTACAAGGGGTAGCAAACAAACCCGTGGTGGTCGTGAAGGGAGCTCGTATAGAGCCTGTTATCATAAAGCCAGTAACTCAGTTGCCAGTGACCAACAGCAAAGCCATTCCTTGGAGTTATGAACAGGTGGTGGTGACATATAAAGGAAAAGAAATCAAAGAAAATGTTTGTGAGGCATAGGGTCTGACTCGTTCGAGAAGGTGCTTTGCACCCGAAGAGTTAAGAAAAGCCAGGGTCCCCAAAGACAACCTGATACCGGTTAAGAAGGCCGTGACAGAAGAGGAAGCAGAAGAATTCTTGAAAAAGATGAAAGCATAGGATTACTCTATTGTTGAACAGTTAAGGAAGACTCCAGCCCAGATCTCATTGCTTTCATTGCTTATCCACTCAGACGAGCATCGCAGGGCGCTGCTGAAAATACTGAATGAGGCCCATGTCCCTGATAAGATCTCGGTGAATCATTTAGAGAATATAGTAAATTAAATCTTTGAGGTGAATAGAGTGACCTTCTTCGATGATGAATTGCCCGTGGAGGGCACGAAACATAACAGGGCTCTTTATCTGACAGTGAAGTGTGAGGATTCTGTAGTCACCCGAGTGCTAGTTGACAATGGGTCTAGCGCGAACATCTGTCCTTTGTCCACGTTGAACAAGCTGAAGGTCGACGATGAAAGAATTCATAAGAACAGTATTTGTGTTCGAGGGTTCGATGGTGGGGGAAAAGACTCAGTGGGCGACATAATACTAGAGTTGACAATCGGGCCAGTGGAGTTCACTATGGAATTCTAGGTACTAGATATGGAGATCTCTTATAACCTCTTGCTGGGGCGACCATGGATCCACGCCGCCAAGGCGGTGCCTTCTACATTGCATCAAATGGTCAAGTTCGAGTGGGACAAACAGGAGATTGTAGTGTAACGTGAAGACAATATGTACGCTTTAAGTGATGCCATTGTGCCTTTCATAGAAGATGACGACGACAAGGGGCCATGGGTCTACCAAGTCTTTGACGCAGTCTCAGTGGAAAAGGTCCTAGAGTGGAAAAGCATCCCAGTTCCTAGAATAACAGCCGCAACTGTCATGGTGGACTCGAAAATGTTAAAGAACGGGTTCATACTGGGTAAAGGTTTGGGTGCTGCTCTTCAAGGCATTGTGCAGCCAGTTTCTCTTCCCAAGAATCTGGATACTTTCGGATTGGGGTTCAAGCCCACAGATGCGGATGTAAGGAGGGCCCGCAAAATGAAGAAGAGGGCATGGGTCCTTCCCAAGCTAATCCTGCATCTGTCTAGATCTTTCATCAGGCCAGGTATCGGAAAGCAACTATTGTCAAAAGTTTTCGGGTCATTGATTAGTGCAGATGGAGACTTGGATAAAGGGTTTGAAAGGTTGTTCGCTGAGGTTAACATAGTTGAGGCCGGGGAGGGGCCAAGAAAGGCAAATGTGCATTTCGTCGGACCACGTGCAAAAGTCAACAACTGGGAAGCTACTCCTCTTCCTACTCGGAGGGAGTCTTTGTAGTGGGTTTTGATTTTATTTTGTTATCTGGATTATTCCAGGGTTTGTAATTCAGATATTATGTTCCGTCCAATTGGATGTGTTAAAGCCCTGTTATCTTTATATTCAATGAAATGCAATTGTCTTTCTTTCTTTATTCCTAATTTTGTTTCCGTTTTCTTTTCTTCTCTGTACAGTTATTTTTATGCTGATATCAATGACATGACATGCATAAGGAATCTTCGGCCCAATTTTAAAAGCCAATCTAACTCGGAAATAATAATACAAGAAATTGAGTGTCATGATGAGGTGGAATATGATGATGACGAGGTCTATGAAGAAATTAGTAAGGAATTAAGACACTTTGAGGAAAAACCCTATCTAACCTAAATGACACGAAAACAGTTAATCTAGGGGACCAAGATAACTTCCGTGAAACTAAAATAAGTGTTCATCTGGAACCACAACTCAAGAAGGAGATAATTAAAGCACTGCTTGAGTACAAAGATATTTTTGCATGGTCATATAATGATATGCCGGGTCTAAGCACTGACTTAGTGGTTCACAAATTGCCCATTGACCCAGCACTCCCTCCTTAACGGGTCAGCAGGCCTAATTAAGGAAAGAAATCAGTTTGGGTTATTATTGCCATAAAAGTGATAGTAAAAACATGAAGTAAATAATCCAGTCTAAGTACAAAATAGGCTTATTTTGGGAAGGGATTCAGAAAGGTAAAACATCACAATAAAGGAAGTGAATCAATTAATTTTGAACAGATGAGTAAAAATTAGGGCTCGTAAGAAAAATTCTTTTTTGCAGTCAGTCACAAGATCAAACAAGAAAGGAACATGATTCTGCACTTCACTATATAAATAGAAAGGAATGAACAAGCATGCAGTGTTAGACATGTTGATGAAAAAAAGCAGCACAGACATATAGTGGCAGTAAGGGTAAGCTAGGGTTCAGTAGTAATATTCGAAGCACAGTAGTCAAGCAGGTCAAGTAATCACATAGAAACAACAGTGAAGAAGACATAGACGCAAGTAAAGGGTCTCAGAGTAGGAACAAGTGAGAAAACTTCTAAAGAAAATTAGGGCTTCAACAGTAACCAGGTTTTGCAAGATGGTAAGAACTTAAAATTAAACAAATTAAATGAGGAAGAAAGAATCAGCAACAAAGAACAAATGCACATTTAAACAAGCAGCTTTAAGAACTCAGATAAACTAAAAAGGAATTAGGGTTTTTAACATGCTGAAACCGATAAAAGAATAAACATGAACAAATCATAGCCAAAACATAAACACGTTAAAAAAATCAGAGATTTTTGAAAAACTTCAAAGGAAAAACCCTAATGAAAGGTCATTTTTGCAAGAAAAGTTGAAGAACTTTTGCGAAAGTACTTAAACATTCATGGCAAGTATAGATCTAAAGCAGATCTGAAAGAAAAATAAAAAATCCCAAAGATTAGGGTTTCAAAGAACCCAGAAAGGAGAGAAAGGCCTTGGAAATTAACGATCTAACCAGGAGCGCCAAGGATCTGACTCGAACGGCCATGGCTAGCCGGAGAAAAGTCAAGGACGACCGGAGAAAGGTCATGAATGGAAGTCAGGCAATAACTGGACCAGCTTCCTTTGAGAGTTTGGCCGCGAAACCATAGAAGCGAACACTTAGGAGCCATGAGAGGCCATTACACATCTCCGATGGCCATGGGATACCATGGATTAGGGCAGAATTGAAATGCGGCGGCTAGGGTTTATGAGGGCTTCAGAGAGAATTAAGAGAGAAGAAGGATTCGAGGGCGGCGTGTGGTAAGAAATGATTAGGGTTGGGTGTGGTTGGTAAAATTAAAAAGGAAAGAATGAAAGGTGGCCTTCGATCATTTAGATCAACGACCTATATTAAATAAGGAGCCGGGCGGATCGGATACACGGGTCAGGGGTCGGGTTAATTTGAAATCGGGCTGGGTAATTTTGAACTTTGAAATTAGGTTAATTGGGGTTGCCAAATTGGATATAATTGAAATTCAATTGAGGCCAAATCGTAAATAGCCAATTTTCTCTTTAATTTTTTTTTATAAAATAGTAATACAGATTTTAAGAGAAAATTAAAAGTACTGGGTAAATGAATATTATATAAATATCAATTTAAAAATACTGGGATTAATTTTATAACCATAAAACGCTATAAATCACAAGATAGACTATAATTGTAATTATATGCAATTTAGCTTTTAAAATACCAAACAAATTTCTAAAAATATGCAAAAAATGAATTATTTGCCAAAATGATAATTTTGGGAATAATTATTGGATTTTGTTGTACTAAAATAGGCAACAAATTGGTTTTAAAAACCATTAAAATGCCAAAATTCTTGTGTGTGCTTATATATGCACCAATATGCTATTTTTGAAATATTTGGGTATAAAAATACTTAGGGAAAAATTGGGTATCAACAGCTGCCCCTCTTTACTCGAGAAGGATGAAAGAGTTGTCGGGTAAAGATATGATGACCAATTTTGATCGGAAGGGGCGATTTGAAAAGAATTTGACCGAGCTCTGGTTTCTGAGCTGCCTACATATCCCTGGTTTTACCGGAATCAGGCCGTATGTAGTTCAAGAACCATTGACGGAACATGCCGATGGCGATTCGAAAGAGACGGGCACGATGTTTTAAGGGGGGGTGGGGGTGGGAAGAGGTATTTGAAACTTGATCGGCGGTGAGGACCGGAGCGGGATCGCTCCTGCTGAGACGGCAGTTGCTAGCCGGTGTACCTGCAAGTGAGCAATACAGGTGTATATTGTGCATAAACTTAAACGTGATGCAAGTTCCCATTGGACCATGAATGCTATCCTTGGATGTTTGGGATGTCCTCAGACCATGATGTCCTGGGCCATGAAGCGGAAAATTAAAGGATTCGCAGGCCATGAAATGATGTTCTCGGGCTATGATAATGGTGCCTCCGAACCATGATGCCTTTGAATGATGATGTGCAGGATATAAGGTGGGGTCCTCGGACCATGGCATGGTGTTCTCGGGATCTGAGGATGATCCCCTCGAACAATGACGCCTTCGAACAGTTTGGCGATATTTCAGCCCATGAAATGCAAGATTTGGCAGTATTTCAGCTGATGCAAAAGCGTAAAATGGCGATATTTCAGCCGATGCAAAGAATGTAAATGGCGATATTTCAGCCGACAGGAATTTAAATAAAACAGGCGATGTTTTCGCTGATGTAAAAAGTAAAATGGCAATATTTCAGCCGGAAAAAAGTGTAAGTATAGATGATGATGGAGATGAACTGACGATCTTTCAGCCGATGTAGAATTTTAATAAATTTTGGCGATATTTTAGCCATACAAGAAAGATAAAGTGGCGGTATTTCAGCCATGCAAGTGGAGGTAAAGCTTAACCTCGAAAGGCAGAAAGGTAGCCTTATGCGGATAATGCAGGATGGAGAAAATGCTTAGTCTCGAAAGGCAGAACGATAGCCTTATGCAGTGCAGATAATATAGATGGAGACAATGCTTAGTCTCGGAAGGCAGAAGGATAGCCTTATGCAGATAATGCAAATGGAGACAATGCTTAGTCTCGGAAGGCAGAAAGGTAGCTTTATCCAGATAATGCAGATGGAGACAACACTTAGTCTCGGAAGGCAGAAGGATAGCCTTATGCAGATAATGCAGATGGAGACAACGCTTAGTCTCGGTAGGTAGAAAGGTAGCCTTATGCAGATAATGCAGATGGAGACAACGCTTAGTCTCGAAAGGCAGAAAGGTAGCCTTATGCAATGCAAGAAAATAAAAGGATGGATAGTAGTGAGATTTCTTAGCTGATTGCTGATCGCGATGTCATGACTGACAGGGAGGTTGTGTATGGATAGCGATTACGGATAAGTGATGATTCTGAGAAGTTGTGTCTTTGAGGAATATACGTACATAAATATACCTGACGATATTATAAGTCGAGTGCCTGCATCCATAGAGAAATCGTGAGTTTTGTAAGGGGGAAAGGTTAGTTCGTCTTCCCCTGGCTTCCAGCTTTGCGTATCGTTGGGGTAGCATTGCTAAACAGCAGCAATTCGAACAATAATTATGCATGATTTAGTAAATATAATGTAAGTAGAAAAAATAGTTTTCTTTTAGATGAACCAACGATTGCGACGTGGTTCAAGACATTGCAACCTCTCTTGCTCCAGAATTTTGAGGGTCCACCTCAAAGTTTTGCCCCATTTTACTGGGCTGGCACTTCTGACGGTTGTGATGAACGACTGAAGGATCAACTTTGGAATTTTGAGGGTCCTCCTCAAAATTCTGCCCTAGTTTACTGAGGTGGCATTCTTGGCGATGAGTGGCTGAGAACTAACTTCGGAATTTTGAGGGTCCTCAAAATTCTGCCCCACTTCCAATAGTAGGAGGGAAATGGAATTTTTATTAAATTGTGACCGAACCCATAGGGCTGCCTACGTATCCCCTCTTAAATGGGAATCAGGTCAGGCGTAGTTCAAATACATCATAAAAGGAATCGTAAGTGGTTACACATAGTATCGTTTCACTGCATCTAAATTGATCGGTTTTGGCCAAACTTCTCCGTCCATTTTTGCCAGAATAAAGGCTCCTCCAGTTAGAACCCGGTGAACCATGTACGGACCCTACTAGTTGGGAGAGAAATTTCCCTTGGCTTCATCTTGATGTGGGAATATTTTCTTCAACACCAGCTGCCCTGGTGTAAACTTCCTTGGCTTAACTCTTTTGTTGAAGGCTCTAGACATTCTGTTCTGATACAACTGACCGTGGAAAACTGCATTCATCCTTTTCCCATCTGTAAGGGCTAACTGCTCGTAGCGACCTTTTACCCATTCTGCATCGTCCAATTGTGCTTCTTGTATGATCCTCAAGGAGGGAATTTCTACCTCGGCGGGGATGACCGCCTCTATACCATAAACCAGCATGTAAGGAGTTGCTCCGGTCGATGTGAGGACCGTGGTGCGCTATACCAGTAAGGCAAACGATAACTTCTCATGCCATTTTTGTGACTTTTGACCATCTTCTTTAGTATCTTCTTGATATTCTTGTTGGCTGCTTCTTCAGCTCCATTCATCTAAGGCTTGTAAGCTGTAGAATTCTTGTGTTTGATCTTCAATGCCTCACACATTGCTTCCATAAAGTTGCTATTGAGATTGGAACCATTATCGATGATGATTGATTCCGAAATTTTGAATCGGAAAACAATACGGTCACGGACGAAATCTACCACAACTTTCTTAGTCACTGCCTTGTATGACGCTGCTTCAACCCATTTAGTAAAATAATTGATTGCCACCAGGATAAACCTGTGCCCATTTGATGCGGCAGGCTCGATAGGTCCAATGATGTCCATTTCCCAAGCGGCGAATGGCCATGGTGAGCTTGTTGCAGTAAGCTCGTTTGGAGGCACCTTTATCATATCTGTATGTATCTGACAGTGATGGCACTTGAACATACTGGATACAGTCTGTTTCCATAGTCATCCAGAAATAGCCTGCTCGGGGTATCTTCTTTGCTAAGACAAATCCATTCATGTGCGGCCCGCAAGTCCCTGCATGCACTTCGTCCAATAGTCTGGATGCTTCCTTTTTCTTCGACACACCTTAGTAAATCAAAATCGGGAGTCCTCCTATACAGGATTCCCCCACTGTGAAAGAAGTTGTTGGATAATCTCCGAAGTGTGTGCTTCTAAGTAGCGTTGGAAAGTTTTGGATATTCTCCTATTTTCAAGTACTCTTTGATGTCGTGGAACCATGGTTTTCCGTCCGCTTTTTCCTCAACGTGAGCATAATAAGCAGGCTGATCATAAATCTTTACTGGGATGGAATCAATGAAATTCGTATCTGGATGTTGGATCATGGATGACAGAGTAGACCATGCGTCAGCGAACTCGTTCTGGACCTTGGGGACATGCTAAAATTCCGTCTTCGTGAATTTTTTCCTTAACTCCTGTATGTGATGCAAGTCGGGGAGTATCTTAGAGTTCTTGGTTGCCCACTCTTCTCGAACTTGATGTATGAGCAAGTCTGAATTCCCGATCACTAGAAACTCCTGAATGTTCATGTCAATGGCCATCTTGAGCCCCAAGATGCAAGCTTCATATTCAGCCATATTATTTGTGCAAGGGAACCTGAGCTTGGCGGATACCGGGTAATGCTGGCCGGTTTCTGATACTAGGACTGCTGCTATGTCAACTCCTTTGAAATTTGTGGCTCCATCGAAAAACAACCTCCAACCATCATAGGATTCTGCAATATCTTCTCCTACAATGGACACTTCTTCATCAGGAAAATACGTTTTCAGGGGTTCGTATTCTCCACCAACGGGATTCTCGGCGAGGTGATCTGCTATGGCCTGACCCTTGATTGCTTTCTGAGTCACGTAAACAATGTCGAATTCACTCAACAAAATTTGCCACTTGGCGAGCTTGCCAGTGGGCATGGTCTTCTAAAAGATGTACTTCAACGGGTCCATCCTGGATATGAGATAAATAGTGTAGTAACAAAAATAATTCCTCAATTTCTGAGCTACCCAAGTCAGAGCACAACAGGTGCGCTCCAATAAAGAATACGGGGCCTCGTACGAGGTGAACTTCTTACTGAGATAGTAGATGGATTGCTCCTTCCTCCCTGTTTCATCATGCTGTCCTAGAACACAACTAAATTCCCCATCCAAAACCGCGAGGTAAAGCAATAGAGGCCTCCTTAGCTCGGGCGGAACCAAGACTAGCGGCGTTGAAAGGTATTCATTGATTCTGTCGAAGGCTTTCTGACAATTGTCAGTCCATTTAGTAGCAACATCTTTCTTCAGCATTTTAAAGATGGGTTCACAAATAACCGTGGACTGAGCTATAAACCGGTTGATATAGTTGAGTCTTCCCAAGAAACTCATCACGTCCTTCTTGTTCTTTGGCAGTGGAAATTCTTGAATGGATTTGAATTTTGATGGGTCTAATTTGATTCCCCGACGACTCACGATGAAACCCAGTAATTTCCCAGCAGGAACCCCGAATACATACTTGGCGGGATTCAATTTCACATTGTACCTCCTTAATCTGTTGAAGAACTTTCTCAAGTCTTCCGTATGATCAGTAGCCTTCTTGGATTTGACGATGACATCATCCATATATACCTCAATCTCCTTGTGTATCATGTCGTGAAAAATAGTGGTCATGGATCTCATATAGGTGGCACCAGCATTCTTTAACCCAAACGGCATCATTTTGTAACAATACATCCCCCATGGCATGATGAAAACCGTTTTCTCTACATCTTCCATGTCCATCCATATCTTATGGTATCCGGCGAAACAATCAACAAAAGACTACAACTCATGCTTGGCGCAGTTGTCGATGAAAAGGTGTATGTTTGGCAAGGGGAAGTCATCTTTGGGACTGGCCCGGTTAAGATCTCGGTAGTCGACACAGATTCTAACCTTCCCGTCTTTCTTTGGTACCGGCTGGCTAGCCATGTTGGATATTCCACTACCCTGAGAACCTTGGCTTTGACTTCCTTAGTAACCTCTTCTTTGATTTTCAAACTCATGTCGGGTTTGAATTTCCTGAGCTTCTGTTTTGCCGGCGGACAGGTTGGATCTGTTGGTAGTTTGTGAGCTACAATGGACGTGCTGAGACTAGTCATATCATCATATGACCAGGCGAATATGTCCTCATATTCCATTAAAAATTCCATATATTCTTCTTTTTCTGATGGTGATAGGTGAACACTGATGTGAGTTTCTTTGACATTTTCTGTATCTCCCAAATTAACGACCTCAGTTTCTTCCAGGTTAGACTTAGGTCTATTCTCAAAATTCTCAACTTCTCTGAAGACCTCTTCAGGTATCTCATCTTCGTCCAAGTCTATGTCCTTTTGTTGCGCAGTTTCGTTGCAAGTCACAATCGTTGGTTCATCATCAGGTAAGTAATAGTAACGCTGTGTAAAAATAGAGTAAATGATAGAAAAATAATAAGAGCGAGATACATATGATAAACTGAAATGTTTTGATTAAATTCATAATTGTTTGAAACATCGGAGCTCTTTTCGAAATTAAAGACAATGCGGAAAGAAAATCAACTAGTAAAGTAAGCTAAAAATGAGATGCATGGTGCTTTTATTTAGCCTTGCTACCTCGAAGCCTTCCGGGCCCTGACGGTCCTAATTGACCAATTGCTGAGGCGGTATCCTCGGTTTACAGCTTGTATGGAAGGGCCTTCCTCCCCTTCCTCCTCTAAAAGAACACAGCAGTCCATATCATCATCCTCCAGAAACAGATTCTTCATGGCTGCCAACGCTTCGTCTTCCTCTGATCCATATATAGTATCTGCCAGTTGGAAGGTTTGCGCCAGGCTGGGTATCGGAAGCTCCAATGGATAGTAGGGACCGTGCCATGGTGGCGACCAGCTCTGGAATTCTTCCCAAGTATAACTGTATCCTAAGACAAATGTAGTACCATGCTTCATTAGTATGATGGGCTTAGTGATCCCCTGAAGATTTTACCGAGTCCCTTTCCAGGCTCGTACCCACACAAATTTAGGATACTTTCGATTTTGTTGTCCCACCACTTATCCTTATCCACAGCGTTGACCCTTTCAATGTGGCGGTATGTTTCTCCGCCTATTCTCCTTCTGCCCCCGATCATCGGGATGGTCTGGGGACTATATATGGGGTTACTACCATCGCCATGAATAATCACCTCTTGGTGATTCCATTCGAACTTCACCGCCTGATACAGGTTTGATGCCACAGCTCCAGCAGCGTGGATCTAGGGCCGTCCTAACAGCAGATTGTAGGATGCTGGGACTTCTATTACTTGGAAGTCAATGTCGAACCATGTTAGCCCCATTTGATACATAGGCTGATTTCTCCAATACTATATCTCTGGGAACCATCGAAGGCCTTGACATTGATAGCCCCATCTTTGATCTCGTGCAATATTTTTCCCAAAGTTCTGAGAGTTATCAGCGAACAGATGTTGAGGCTTGATCCTCCATAGATCAGGACTCTAGTGATGAAATAATCTTTGCATTGCACGGTGATGTGCAGTGCCTTATTGTGGCTCAATCCTTCCGGCGGCAGCTCATCTTCGTGGAAGGTTATTTTATGGCTCTCCAGCACTTGCCCTACCATATTCGCCATTTCACCCCCGGTTATATTGCTGGGCACATAAGATTCGCTCAGTATCTTCATCAGGGAATTCTTGTAAGCGTCAGAGTTCTATAGAAGAGCTAGGATAGAGATCTGTGCTGGTGTTTTGTTCAACTTCTCAGCGACCGAGTACTCCTTAGAGTGTACTTTTCTCCAAAGATCGTCAGGCCCAGTTTCAATATGCCGTCCTGGGCTTGCTTACTGGACTCGGCTAAGTGCTTTGGGGTGTAAACCCTCCCTGTTCTGGTCATTCCTTGTATGGTAATTATTTCTCCTGTCTTGGTCTTCCCTTTCCTCCTAGCTTCGACAGTGTAATCCCATGGTATGGCGTTTGAGTGGAACGGTGTTATATCTGACATTGCCATAGGAATAGGCACCCTTGGTGGTAACACAACAACTTCAAAGGGTGCAGGTGCCTTTGGAACTCCAAATTCAACCTCAATTAGCCCGGGCACAGATAGAGGCATTTCAAATTCGAGAGGTATGGACATGTTTACTTCATCGTCCCTGGAGGGCTGATTCTGCACAACAATTGGGTTAAGTGTAACCACCATTTTCTTTGAATCATCCCCCTCAGCAACCAAACCTATCGACCCTTTGGGGTCCCAATCATCTTCTATCTCGATCATGTGAATGTCTCCACCTTTATGGTCAGGCAGAGGGTTGTTACAAACATTAGGAGTAGGCTCCTTTGCTACTATGACCTTATTGTCGATTAGGGTTTGAATCTTGTCCTTCAATGAGCGGTACTCGTCGAGGGTGTGTCCCTTCATGCTGGAATAATATGCACGGGTCTTGTTGGGGTTGACCCACCGGGAGGGATTTTTTGAAGTTTTGGTTGGGATAGGAGTGACGTAACCAGCAGCTTTAAGTCTCTTATATAGCTGGTCAATCGGTTCAGCAATGGCTGTGTATTGTCTGGGAGGCTTGCGGTCAAAATTTGGCCTGGGTCTTGGGAAATTTTGACGGGTGGTAGTGATTGGTAGTGAGAGGGTTAAGCATTGTAAGCTTGGTAAATAGGTGCTGGTTGAGAGTATCTAGGTGAGGTGGGTTGGTATGTGAGAGGTGGAGAGGATTGGTAAACAGGAAGTGGATAGGAGGGTGAGGGTGCTTGGTAATTCGGGATGGGCTGATATGTAAGTGGAGGTGATGGGTAAGTGTGGTATTTTGGTGGTGATTTTGCTCCCTGTGCGACCATTAAGGCACTTACATCTTTCTTTTTGGACGTGCCACCAGTCTGTAAAGCCTTATTGGTGGCCTGCAATGCTTCAAGATTCGTAACCATACCATTCTTAATGACCTCTTCGATTCTTTCTCCAAGTTTGATGATATCGGAGAACTTTTGACCCTCGGTCAGCATCAACCTCTCATAATATTGGGGATCCTGATCCCGGACGAAGAATCTATTCATTTGTTCTTCTTCTAGAGCCGGCCTGACCTTTGTAGCTTCTGACCTCCAACGAGTAGCATACTCGCAGAATGTTTTGGTGAGCTTCTTCTTCAAATTCTGTATGTAGAATACATCCGGTGCGTTCTCCGTATTGAATCAGAATCTATCCATGAAGTCCAATGCCATGCCTACCCAGCTCGTCCATTTCTTGGGTCCTGGCTGATGTACCAGGATAAAGCATCTCCCTTCAGGCTTCTCATGAAGAGCTTCATACGGATTTTCTCATCCCTTCCAACTCCAACCAACTTGGGGGGTTTGTACCCCTCTGGAAGTTCAACATCTGGCTGAGTGCATAGGTCTTCATAATTTAACCCTTCAATACTTTTGTTGCCTTCCACGCCCTGAACTCGGCTGGTTAATTTCTTGAGTTCTGCCGCTAAGTTCCTGATAAGGGAGTCTTTATCATCAGACTCAGGTGCATTTGAGATTGGTTGGGTGTAGTGGGGTACAATATCCACAAAAATAGGAGTGTTGTGGAGATGGTCATTTGTGTTGTTCAGTGGCTCGGGAATGAGTAGTGGAGTGTTGTTGGGAGTGTGGCATGCATTGCAGTATTGGGTATGAGTGGGTTGTATCTGTGGTTGTGGGGTGTTTTGTGGAGGTACGGGATTCTGGGTGTTGGCATCAGGGGCGGTGAGGGAAAATGATAGGTTCGCCAAATTTTGAACCTGATCCAGCTCTTTTCGGAATTTCAACAGCTTTTGCTCCAGTTGGGTGGCAGTTTCCTTAGCAACCGGGGTACCCTGAGGCATTTCAATCTCCTTTCCGGCGCTTGGATCTCCCATTCTACCCTTGTTCTTGTTCCGGATAGGACTTAGAGGAAGAGGAGGTGGAGGGCCCTTGGATCTTGTGAAGTATGACGATGGTGCTAGAATGCACGAACTAACCTTTGGGGAGGGGAATAAAAACAAAAGAAAAAAAAAGTAGCAAGTTAGTGCGGGTTATGAGAAAAAAATATTGTAGTATTTAAACACATTGTGCAAAAAAATGTAAATCGCATCCTAATTTTGGTGCCCCATTTTGCCCGAGGTAGGCCTAGCGACAAATAGTTTTGGAGAACTTATAATGCTAAATGCCTCATTTTATTGATAAAAATAAGATGAATCCAAAACGACGCTAAACAACAGAAAGTAAAATGTCACTATTGGCCATTGGCCTTATTACATTAAAATAGAGAATAAAATGGTCCCAGAAGGACCTTCCCCAGATTTGGCATCTTCGTCTCCCTCGAACAGCTTCACCAGCTCGCGTAGTCCTAGCAGCAAATAAGCTCGGGCCAAATGCCCATCTGCATTTCCTTCAGCGTTTTGACAATCTTCAATTCTCTTGATGAACTTCCCTTCCAGCTCGACTAGACCTCGCTCCAAATACCCTAGTCGCTTGTTGGAACTGACAGCCATGTCTTTCCACTCCTCAATCAACTTCTGATGGTCTTCTTGTATTTCCTGGTGCTCATCTTCACACTCTCGAATTCTCTTGCGCAGTTGATTATACTTAACCCGTGCTTCAGCATGATCGTCGATAATTCTGTGACCTCGAACAAATCCTGGCTGAACTATGCCATTGTCTTCTAACCAACCCAAATAGTGCGGCACACAACTAGCGTGATACCTATCTAGTTCAATGTATTCTTTCCCCAAAACAAGTTTGCAGTGCCACAAATGCTGAGCTTGGCACCTGTGAGGGCTATCATTGTCCTGGAAATTTGCTCCGAAGTGACTCATTTTGTCGACCCTTGGTATGATTTACTTTCTTCCAGCCTGCCTCATGGCTCGGAGAGGAACGTAGGGATAAGTTCCTCTCAAACCAATTAGTATGAGAAATGGTGCATCTCGGGATCGAACAATGAATTCATCCGTGGGGAACCACTCAAACATCCATTATACCTAGTCTTCTTTCAGATTTTCAAACAATTCTACCCATCCTCTGGCGTCCTCTGGCTGAGCGAACAGTTGCAAATAAAAGCACAAATAGGATTTAAAAGAGCTGAAATTTTGAAGGAAGTAGTTTTGTAATCATAGAAAAGGTAGGAGAGGAAAGGGGAAGGGATTAGATAATTGATGCAAGCAACTTAAAGAAGTACAAGAAATTGAAGTTGAAAATTGGACAGCTTTTGAAAATCTGGAAATTATCAAAACTAATAAAGAGGGAGGGGGTCCTAGGTTTATACATCACACGGATCATTTACACAACACCGGTATCCAATTGTATGTGTAGTGTTATCGAGTGATCATTATCTCCATGTCTACCCTTCCTACCCCGTTAAGGTATTAAAGCGCGGAATGGTATCATTACTTATTGCATGCTATTACCCGCCCAATCCTATCAGTCCCGGAGGAAAATGGACTACTTATACTAAAGGAAAGGGATTTGGGGCTTTTAGAAGTTTTCAAAGGACAAAATGCTAAGGCGTCAACCAAAACACATAAGTGTAAATAGAGGGAAACAGGCAAGCAAACAGGGCTCAAATATGCCTCCATAAACCAGCAAAAGTCATAGAGTTTTGCATGTCTTACACGTACTGTTTTGGTCTTAATTAAATAAAGCAACGAGCGGACTAGTTCAACGCATATTTTTAGGAGAAAAGTCTACATTAGGCTTACTCGAATGCAATTGACTAAAACTGACCTGATTGTTAATCCTCTAAGTATTGGTTAGAACTAGGCGTGATGTATACTGATTTTAGAAAAAAAATGTGAACTGAAAAAGGGGTTACCAATTTTATCAGGAGATTACGAGTTCAGCAGTTAATATTACCTCTATTCAGATTTGAGATTTCCTATAGGCATGCTTTCTATACGTTTACTGATTTGGACACTTTTTAGATGTTAACAAAAGGTCCTAGGAACAGGGTATCTATATGCAGCTCTTGTTATTAAACCTATAAACTGTTTGCCTAGTGATATTTATAAATGCAGAATGCAGTAGTTTTAGACCGTATTTTATATGAATTTGCAGAATAATTAGAAGTTAACCTATAGGCAGGATATGTCTGCACGGAGATGCAGAAATTATGAGTGAATCCTATAGGCATGATTTCTAGATGTGAGTTTGCAGAAGTTAAAGGTTAACCTATAGGCATGATTTCTAGGTGTGAAATTGCAGAAATTAAAAGTTATCCTATAGGCAGGATCAATACCGTTGATGCATAAAAATAAATCCCATCCCTCTTTTTTACTAAGTTCCCCGAGTTTGTACAAGTTATTACAGCCCAAAAGAAATAAACTGGAATTAAAAAAATCAGAAATCCTCAGCTACATACGAGCAGCCTAATCTAGACTTGAGGCCTAATAATATGAGATTGAGCCACTTCCGAGATCCAAATTTCCAAGCCTTCTCTCATCTAGGGTGTTTCAAAGATCCAAGGGATTTCAGGAACCCCAGGCAGTGCATACACCCAAGATGTTAATCAGAAATTGAGTTGTGCAGTGCAGAAGGGCCAACCCTTATGTGTCCAAGTTCAGAGGGAGCCCAAGGGTCCCAAGTCAAGGATCACACAAGAGTGGTAGAACTTAAGTTCTAAGAATAAGTGTAAGTGTAATAGAAGGGGTAGGGGGCTATCCAGGCAGGCTGGTTGTCATGCCCAACCGCAAAATAGACTGGCACACCCCTGACCAAACCTGTTGATCAAGAATTTAGAGAGTAAAGACCTACTAGACGTCAAGCCATGGCCTGAACAATAATTAGAAATACTAGCAGGCCAAGGCTGTTACTCAGTACACACAATAAGGGAATGGGGATGGGAAATTGACAAAGCTTAGGGCCCAAAAATGTCCAGTTCATATCCATGGACAATGATTTCAGACATTGCCATGTTTCTGAACCATAACTTAAAGCTTATAAAAGGGATATGAGGGCTTGGGAGTCATAAGGTAGAAAATAAATAATACACAACTGACAGAATACACACATAGATGAACATTAAATTACAAGGGTAAAGGGAACATATTACAACATGCTAATAACATCTGAATTGCAGAAAATATGAGTAGAAGTAGACATGAATGAAAACATGTTGTTGTTGAGAGATATAAATTAACTAGGACATACCAGTAGAGAGACAAAGTGCAGAAAAATAGAGCAAACAAGAATCCACAGTCTAGCCTTGGCTTCCAGCCGGCTAGACAAAGCAACAACACAAGTAGCAGAAAGAGAGAGAGAGTCTTTTAAGTCTAAGAGAGTATTTTGAACTCAGATTGTTCGTCTGTGTTCGTGTGTTTGAAAGAGAAGAGTGTAGGTATTTATAGCTTTGAAAATGTGTAGAGAAATAAGGTAATAAGTAAAATTAAAACACAAACATGGAAACAATCACCATTCAGAATCAATTAACCCAAGTGATTCCCCTTAAGTTAAGGAAACACTACTTAACGGGTCAGCAAGCCTAATTAAGGAAAGAAATCAGTTTGGGGCAGATTGATTATTGCCATAAAAGTGATAGTAAAAGCATGAAGTAAATAATACAGTCTAAGTACAAAATAGGCTTATTTTGGGAAAGGATTCAGCAAGGTAGAACATCACAATAAAGGAAGTGAATCAATTAATTTTGAACAGATGAGTAAAAATTAGGGCTCGTAAGAAAAAATCTTTTTTGCAGTCAGTCACAAGATCAAACAAGAAAGGAACATGATTCTGCACTTCACTATATAAATAGCAGGAATGAACAAGCATGCAGTGTTAGACATGTTTATGAAAAGAAGCAGCACAGACATATAGTGGCAGTAAGGGTAAGCTAGGGTTCAGTAGTAAGAAAATATTTGAAGCACAGTAGTCAAGCAGGTCAAATAATCACATAGAAACAACAGTGAAGAAGACATAGACGGAAGTAAAAGGTCTCAGAGTAGGAACAAGTGAGAAAACTTCTAAAGAAAATTATGGCTTCAACAGTAACCAGGTTTTGCAAGATGGTAAGAACTTAAAATTAAACAAATTAAACGAGGAAGAAAGAATCAGCAACAAAGAACAAATGCACATTTAAACAAGCAGCTTTAAGAACTCGGATAAACTAAAAAGGAATTAGGGTTTTTAACATGCTGAAACAGATAGAAGAATAAACATGAACAAATCATAGCCAAAACATAAACACGTTAGAAAAACAGAGATCTTTTGAAAAACTTCCAAGGAAAGACCCTAATGAAAGGTCGTTTTTGCAAGAAAAGTTGAAGAACTTTTGCGAAAGCACTTAAAAATTCATGGCAAGTATAGATCTAAAGCAGATCTGAAAGAAAAATAAAAAATTCCAAAAATTAGGGTTTCGAAGAACCCAGAAAGGCGAGAAAGGCCTTGGAAATTAACGATCTAACCAGGAGCGCCAAGGATCTGACTCGAACGACCATGGCTGGCTGGAGAAAAGTCAGGGATGACCGGAGAAAGGTCATGAATGGAAGTCAGGCAATGACTGGACCAGCTTCCTCCGAGATTTTGGCCGTGAAACCATAGAAACTAACACCTAGGATCCATGAGAGGCCATTACACATCTCCGATGGCCATGGGAGGCCATGGATTGGGGCAGGATTGAAAGGCGGTGGCTAGGGTTTATGAGGGCTTCAGAGAGAATTGAGAGAGAAGATGGATTCGAGGGCGACGTGTGGTAAGAAATGATTAGGGTTGGGTGTGGTTGGTAAAATTAAAAAGGAAAAAATGAAAGGTGGTTGTTGATCATTTAGATCAACGACCTAGATTAAATGAGGAGCCGGGCGGATCGGATACACGGGTCAGGGGTCAGGTTAATTTGAAATCGGGCTGGGTAATTTTGAACTTTGAAATTGGGTTGATTGGGGTTGCCAAATTGGCTATAATTGAAATGCAATTGAGGCCAAATCGTAAATAGCCAATTTTCCCTTTAAATTTTTTATAAAATAGTAATACAGATTTTAAGAGCAAATTAAAAGTACTGGGTAAATGAATATTGTATAAATATTAATTTAAAAATACTAGGATTAATTTTATAAACATAAAACGCTATAAATTACAATATAGGCTATAATTTTAATTATATGCAATTTAGCTTTCAAAATACCAAACAAATTTGTAAAAATATGCAAAAAGTTGCCTTAATTATATTTTGGTGCAAATGTGAGAATAAAAATGAATTATTCGCCAAAATGATAATTTTGGGAATAATTATTGGATTTTGTTGTACTAAAATAGGTAACAAATTGGTTTTAAAAGTCATTAAAATGCCAAAATTCTTGTGTGTGCTTATATATGCACCAATATGCTATTTTGGAAATATTTGGGTATAAAAATACTTAGGGAAAAATTGGGTATCAACAGGGCTCGGGTGAGTTTTGGATAGGTGTCGAGTTGCATTTTGAACCTTTGAAAAATCTGATGTCCTTCAGTTCTACAGGATTCGCAAATGCGAAGTCCCAGCTATTGTAAATGCGAAGGCTTGTTCAAAAATGCGAAACCAGCCTAGGAAGGCCAAGGTTCGCAAATGCGAAGCCAGACCTCGCAAATGCGATGGTCACTGGTTCGCAAATGCGAGACCAGATTCGCAAATGCGATGGTCCCTTGGTAGACCCGAGTTCGCAAATTGGAACTTAAATGTCACAATTCCCAAGCTTGCTGGGTTCATAATTGCGAACCCATGTTCGCATTTCCCATATCTGAGGCCTGCAATTTTTCATACTTAGACGAATGTGCACCTCATTTCTTCATTGTTTCACCTCAAACACTCCATAGGCGATTTTCCAAGAAAACTTTCTTCCCCAAATCATTTGTAAGTCAATTTTTACTTAATCCTTTCAACCATTTACATCATTTATCATGTTTTCATCTTAAAATCAAGGATTTTCATGGGTGAAAAGGGGGATATTGGGTAGAACCTAGATTTTCTTCAAATTGGGGAGTTGGACCTTAATTTGAGGTCCGATTTCAAAACAAATCATAGATATGAACTCGTGGCAGAATGGGTAACTGGGTTTTGGTTCGAACCTCAGGTTTTGACCACGTGGGCCCTGGGTCATTTTGGGAATTTTTGAGTAAAACTTTGGGAAATTCATTTTCATGTATTCAAATTGATTTAATTAGCATTTGTTGATACATTCAAGTAATTTGTGACTAGATTCGAGCGGTTTGGTGTTGAGTTCGAGGGGTAAAGCTATACTAGAGGCTTGAGTTGAGTTTGAAGCATTCAAGGTAAGTGTTTGATCTAACTTTGGCTTGAGGGAATAGGATTAGAGTCTTTGTTGCTAATTGCTAATTGTCGAGTACGGTGTATAGGTATGGTGACGAGTATCTATACACCGGTTTCTAGTATGACCGTGAGTCCTTATTTGTGCTTATTCTAATTTTGTTGTGATTCTTCCTTTGTGGAATTGATGATTTCTATATAATGTGAAGAGTATAGGAAAGGAACTGTGATTAATTCCCTTGCCAGGCTATATTCGTATAGTGATTATCTCCCTTGTCGGGATGTGAAGGTTATGGTTGTTGTTCCCTTGCCGGGATTTAACTGTTTGCTTGTGTTTCCCTTGCCGGGACTTCTATTACTATTTTGTATATCCCCTCACCCCCATTGGTTGTGGTTGTTGCTTGGGTGAGTAAGAGTGATAAAACACGAAGGTTCATAACGTGCACGATTTGTGTCGAGTATATGTTAATGCACGAAGGAATATTCCGTGCCATGTTTTGATTATTTTTCTACTCTCGTTAGCTTTGTAGTTGTACCATTTCATTCCTTATTTATTGACTTTGTATTTTAACTGTTATAGCCCTTACAACATGCTCCCCTCCCTCTTGACTTGTTAAATTTTTGTATTCCCTTCTATTGTGTGTGTATATATATATATACTGAACTGCACAGGTTGGTTTTGGTAGTCTTGTCTAGCCTCGTCACTACTTCGCCGAGGTTAGGCCAGGCACTTACCAACACATGGGGTCGGTTGTGCTGATGCTACACTCTGTGCATCGTTTTGCACAGATCACAGAGCTGGAGTAGCTTTTGGACAGCAGTAGTTGATTGGGAGCTGACTTCAGTCCAGAGATTTCGAGGTAGCCTTGCTGATGTCCGCGTGGCCCGGAGTCTCTTCTATCCTTATTTTAGTTTGTTATCATTTGTATCGGAACAAACAGAGTTATGTTTTTTTCAGACGTTGTATTTAGCATTCTCTAGACGTTCGTGAGTTAGTGACTCCAGTCTTGGGTAGGGGTTGTAATTGAATTTCCGCACTTGTTTTCAATTTATTTATATTTAAAACTTCTGCTTTTATATTAAATGTCTCATTGCCCTAATATTGTCGATGTTTGCCTAAAAGGTTAATAATTAATTGGCTTGCCTAGCTCCTAATAGTAGGCGCCATCACGACTCCCAACGGTGGGAAATCCAGGTCGTGATAGTTTTAGTGGCTTGTGTAGCTCGGTTAAGTTAGAAGGATTCAGTCCTGACGATTTAGTTTTGTGCAAATGGAATTCGGAGAGTTCTTGATAGTTTCTACCATGGTTAGAGATGTATATATCCTACTGGCATGAGGAGCATGTGATGTATAATGATCTTTTCCTAGATAGGATCGAATAGAAAAGTTCTTGGTTAGTTCAGTAAGTAGTTGCTCAAAGCTCAAAGTGGGTTGTGAAGTTCTCATAATTATTATTTGGGTAGTATAATATATGCGGTATGTTGTGTGGGGTTGAGATTTGCAACTGTAAGGTCACGGTTCAATTTTGAGAGAAAAGTCATAAATTCTTAGGCAGCATGGACAGCTTCAGGTGACTAGATAAATAAGATCACTGATTTGTATGGCATGATGAGGGTACATATTTCAAAAAGGCTGATATGTTTGAGTTATGGATGCTTTATTGGTATTACGGAACTATCTGATATGATCGACTGATGATATTCGAGTTTGCTTGGTGGAACAGAAGAATTATAGTTGTACCTCTTGTGGAATGATTGGGTATTAGAGATGCGTTGTATATTTGAACGGCAAAATTGGGATTGGATATAGAGATTCGTGTGCTATAGGGAGTTGGAGACTGAGAGTCCTCATAAACATGTTAGCTCGTAGTTGTGGATGGGAAAGATGTGGCAAGTTAGTAAGATGATAGTATGTGCTATGATTCATTCATTGTGAACCTTTGAAGGGTTGTTTATCTGTTATGAGTGAGTAGAGTTGATGTGTGGTTCATTGGTAGACCTATATATATGTGTGTTCTACATCGAGATGTCTTTGTTGACTTCGAGTTGCTATTTGTGAGGGGTGTGTTGATTCGGTTGTTATTGTTCCATTAGTAATCGGGGGGTCTATGAGTTATCTTTTCGTATTGTGACACATTAGGATTTGTTGGTTATAGGCACACGTGGTGTGGTATTATTGGGGTCTCTCAGTTGAATTTGAGCGGGAAGATTAATGGGTATTACTCGGTGGATGGCGTATCGGTTATGTCCTTTCGAGTTGTGTGGTGTTAGGTAATTGCTTCACGGTGGTTATGATGATTTCTTTGGTTTTAGACATCATATTACACACGATTGTCAATTTTGAACATAAAGACTTAAGATGTTTCATGTGAACCAGCGTTTGGATGAAGTCACGCATCGGAGTGAAGTTATATGGAGGTATGATCATGCGGGTTAGATTCATGTGTTCTATTTCTATGATGTGTGACGAGTTCTCAGCATTGTGTGTGGTGGTACTGGTGAGCTTGCGGTACAACTCTTTCATCTGAGTCATTTTCATGATTTGAGTATGTTTGAACTATTGCTTGTTGGTGCGCAGATTACACAGGTCCTGGCTTTAGTTTTATGTGTCATGTCACCGGAGTAGTTGTGTTGGATTAGATGAGATCATTGGTGTCACGACCCATTTCCATAATAGGTCATGATGGCGCCCAACAACCTTGCCGGGCAAGCCAAGTACAGAAGACATTTCTAAGTTTAATAACATCGTTATTTTTAAGAAGGGGAATAAGCATCCCAAAAGGGGTTTTCAGAAACCCGATACAGTAATCCATATAGGGACATAATATTACAACCCAAAACTAGTCTACTAAAGTGTGTGCCAAGACCTGGTGTCACAAGTACGAGCATCTAATAGAATATAAAAACACCTCTATCCTACTGTCTGAAATAAAGAAAGACAGCAAAATACAAAAGAAGACCCCATCCGGCTGCTGAGCGGCATAGGGAGGGAAGCAGCTCACCGTAGAAGTCTCTATCGCAGCTCACTGGCGCGTGCCTGATCGATAACCAGATGAATAGGCCTCGAAACCAGTACATTTAAGTACAGAAGCGTAACATGAGTACATAAACAATATGTACCCAGTGAGTATCCCGCCTAATCTCGAAGAGGTAGAGACGAGAGGTCGACTTGATACCCACTAGGTCAAGATAATATTACAATAATGATGTACAATTTAGAGCATAAATAGTTCATTTATACGACAGTTATCATGGAAGTCATAATCATGCTCTTAATCATATTTTTCCTTTATCATTTTTCCTCTTTTACAATAATTAGCAATAAATCATGAAAGGTCTAAGCCCGAGCCTACATGTATGTGTATATATATCATGCGCAACAATGCCGAGGTCGACGGCCCGCTCCAACAGAATATAAATTGTGCACTGCCGAGGGTCAATCGGCCCGTACCATAGATGCATCTATTTCACCGAGGCGATCGGCCCGATCCACAAATATCAATTAAAACATCAAGAATGCACACAAAGGCATCATTTATACTCAAGTAAATCCTTACAAGGTTCAACAATATTCGTATGATCACTTTTCGTTCTTCTCTAGTCTCTTAACATATCATAAAAGATCATTTTGATAATTCAAATAATGGATATCTCACATTAGGCATGATGTGGGTCCTAAACTACCCAAACATTTAATATCATAGTAGCTACGCACGGACTCTCGTCACCTAGTACGTACGTAGCCCCAGCATTTAAAAGCAATTTTTCATTTATTAGTCCTAAAGGGATACTTCCCCCTCACGAGGTTAGAAAGGAGACTCACCTCGCTCCGAAGTGCAGTTCCAACTATCAAGAACAAGCCCGAAACCTCAAAGCGAATCCGAAAGCGCACGAACTAGTTAAACAATATAGGGATCAGTCAATAAGGGCTTACAAGGTTGAATTCTAACTATTTAAGTGATTTCCCAACCTTTCCCATAAATTTCCTAAATTCCGACCCCGAGCCCACGTGCCTGGATCCCGAGATTTTTCGAAGAAAATTATTCTCTATAACCTAAGGATCACTAATATGTTATTTGTAGTTCATTACATAGCTAATCATGTGGTTAAATCTTAATTTCATGAAAACCCTAGGTCTAGCCCTAACCCCTTTGATTTTACTTAATTATTAGTGTTAAATCTATGTAATATTAATGTATTTAAACTAAGAATGAGTGGGGATTACTTACCTTGTGATGTTATGTTGAAATCCCCCCTTTGGAATCACCAAAATCGCCCAAATTTATAATGAGAAATGAAGGAAATGGGGTTGGGTTCGTATTTAATGAACTCCACTGTCCTAGCGATTTTTGCTTCAGCGGACGAATTTTCGCTTCTGTGAAATCCGCTCCTACGGAAAAAGGGCCGCTTCTGCGGTCATGGCCCAGACTGGGAGTACCGCTTCTGCGTTCCAGAAACCGCCTATGCGGGACCGCTTCTGCGGTCTAGAAATCGCTTCTGCGATTTTCCCTGAGCTGCCCCACACTGCTTCTACGATCAAACGACCACTTCTGCGGTCTCGCTTCTGCGGTCCAAGAGCCGCAGAAGCGGTTATGACAGAAGCAACAAAGTTGGTTTTTCTCTAAGTTTCAACTTCGCTCGAACCTCGACCATTTGACGCTCGGGGCTCCCGAGCCGCGCCCGAACATACCGACAAGTCTGAAATGATGAGGCGGACCTAGTCAGACCCTCAAAACACCCAAAAAAAATGCTAAATCAAGGAGTCGAACCCCAAAACCAATTGAATCAACTTAATGAACTTCAAGTTCTTAATTTCCGTTCAACAGGTCAAAGCACCCTTAAACTACTCAGATTGATACCAAATTTTACGGGTGGGTCTTAACTGATATTTCGGACTAGTACCAAGTTTCAGAATTGAAATCCGAATCCGATACCTATGAAAACAATGATTTCTTAGTTTATTTAATTCTTTGAAACTTAAACTTAACAATTTTACATAAAAATTCATTACTCGGGCTAGGGACCTCGGAATTCGATTTCGGGCATATGCCCAGGTCCCATATTTTTCCGCGGACCCTCAAAAATTGTCAAATCATGATTCCAGGTCCGTTCCCTCAAAATGTTGACCGAAGTCAAACTTGGCCTTTTTAAAGGAACTTAAAGAATCAACTAGGCTTAATCTTGCTCAAACTCTTCTAACTTCCAAACCACCCATCCCCGTAAGTCACAATTAGCTAAAACAAGTGCAGAAAGTATTATTTAAGGGAACGGGGTTCGAAAATGCAAAACAACCAATCGGGTCATTATAGTTGGGATCTTTACTGAATACAAACAGATTCCATGTCAGCATGTTGGAAGGATAATATCGAGGTTCAGCATAGAAATTTGCTATGGTCTTTGCCAAATGAGAAGTGACTTCATGAATGGTTGATTTAAGAAGTGGGTATGGATTACTACATGTTTCGTTTATCATTGGTAGCATATGAAAGTGTTGGAATGAGACTTTAGTTGATAAGAGGTTTTCTATCGATATTCGATTGTTATGTGCAGCTGTTGTGATTAGAAGTTATCGCTATGTGGTATATCATATAATTGCACCTGAGGGTGCAGGTATGGGTCATTATAATTGTTCGGGCTTATTCAAAGTAGATGTGAGATCTTGGTCTTGTGGATGATTTCAGAAGTGGAAATGTGGTTCTAAGGTTTATGGGTTATGTTGGATGGTGAAATTATAGTTACATTGTGTTATCAAACCTATATGAGATAGGGTGACATGGGATCACCCCCGGGTATGTTCATGGTAAAATTATTTAGCGATTGATTGGCTTTTGTAACAACTCTGGGCATGTTCGAGGACGAACGTATGTTTAAGTAGGGGAGGATGTAACGACCTGACCGGCCATTTTGAGCTTTTGCAATTTGCTCACCAGTTCTCGGGCATGACTTGTCCCATGTAATGTATTATGACTTATGTAAGTTGTCGTGGGTTTCAGGGTAATCGAAATAAATTTGGGAGAACAATTCTTAGTTTGAAGCTTAAAATTTGAAAGGTTTGACCAAGATTTGACTTGTTTGTATATGATATCAGATTGGGATTTTTATGATTTAGTTAGCTCCATTAGGTGATTTGGGACTTAGGAGCGTGATCGAAATTCATTTTGGGAGTCCGTGGAAGGTTTAGGCTTGAATTGGTGAAATTGAGATTTTGGCATTTTTTAGTTGATAGGTGAGATTTTGATGTAGGGGTCGGAATGGAATTTCGGTAGTTTCAGTAGTCCCGTTGTATCATTTGGGATGCGTGTGCAAAATTTCAGGTCATTCGGACGTGGTTTGGTTGGGTCGTTGATCAAAAATGTAATTTAGAAGATTTTGGAATTCTTAGGCTTGAATCCGATGCAAATTTGGTATTTTGATGTTGTTTTGACTGTTCCGAAGGTTGGAACAAATTTGAATGATGTTATGGGATATGTTTTCATGTTTGGTCGAGGTCCCGAGGGCCTTGGGTGAGTTTCAGATGGTTGAATGGACCATTTCAAGTTTAGGGAAGTTGCAGATTTTGGTTTCAGCTGTTGCAAACATTTTATTCTTCACGTTCGCGAGTGGACCCTCGCATTCGCAAACGGTCAGGAAGGGAGGCATCAGATTTGGCCTTCGCGTTCGAGAGGGGGGGTCCCGCATTTGCGAAGGGCCGGAATGGGAAGCATTGCGTTCGCAAAGGGCTGGAATGGGAAGCATCGCGTTCACGAGATGCCTGACCACATTCGCGATGGTTCGAGAGGCTAAGGCATCACGTTCGCGATGATGAGGTCGCGTTTGTGTAGGAGAATTTTGGTCAATGGAATTTTTGTGATTCGCGAACACGAATCTGATCGCTCGCCAGGATGTTTAAAAGGCCATATTCGCGAGTTTTGGCCTAAGTTCACCATTTTTGACTCGATTTTGAAGCTTTTTGAAGAGGATTGAAGAGGGAATCAAGGAGGAACACTTGGATGTAAGATGTATGGACTTTATACTCGATTCTTATGTGAATTCTACCTAATTTATCATGGAACTTAAGCCCAGTATTGAAGAACTAGGGCTTGTAATTAGAAACCTAGGATTTTGGATTTGAGGGGTCATTTATAGTCGAATTTAGATGAATTTAATATGGGTAGACTCGTGAGTGAATGAGGATTCTATTGATATGACTTTTATCGGATTTCAAGATGTGGTCCCAGGGGTCAGGTTTGAGAAATTTCGGAATTTCAGATGTAAATTGGATATTTTGAGTGGGATTTGTTCCTTTAGCGCATTTTAATGGTTATGTACTGATTGTGGCAAGATTTGGAGCATCCGGAGGTCGATTCATGGGGGAAAAGGCATCGTGGGCTAGAGTTTGGACCGGATCGAGGTAATTAATGATTGTAAATGTTGTCCTGAGGGTATAAGACCCCGGATTTCACATCGTTGTGCTACTTTGAGGTGATGCACATGCTAGATGATGAGCGTGGAGTCGTACACCGTTGGGGATTGTGAGTTGGTCCGTTCCATACGACTGTTAAGTCGCATATTTGATTTGAAATCTTGTGATATTCCATATTTTAGAGATTGATATTATATATTGAGTTGTATGCCATGTTTGGGGCCTTGTGCCGACCTGTTGAGACCCTTAGGGGCATTTTCACTATTTTCCTCACTCTATTAATTTTGAAAGCATATTCTCAGTCATGTTTTACCTGTTTATTGTTTAATATGGTTTTATCACTTTACTTCTTAAAATATGAAAAGTGTTTGGACTGAGTTACCTGTGTTACTGATGGTCTGAGTGATGGTGAGTTTGATGACTGAGATAGACCGAGGGTCTAATTGTGAGGTTGGTGACTCAGATAGACCGAGGGTCTGATTGTGAGGTTGATGGCTGAGATAGATCGAGGGTCTGATTGTGAGGCTAATTACTGAGAGAGAGGCCGAATGCCTGGTTGTGAGGATTATATATTTATGGATCGGGATATATATATATATATATATATATATATATATATATATATATATATATATATATATATATATATATATATATATATATATATATATGAATTGGGCTGCATGCCGCAACGATATAGCGCTTGGGCTGTAGGAGCCCCTCCGGAGTCTGTACACCCCCAGTGGGCGCAGTCGATTATATATATGGATTGGGATGCATGCCGTAACGACATATGGATTGGGCTGCATGCCGTAGTGGTTACTATATGGTACCTATTGAGTGTTAGTGCTGAGTGTGAGCACTGATTAGTAAGAGTTGAGTTATGAGTGACCGAGAGGCTATATATATATATATATACACACACATGTACATGAGTGATGCTTTGCCTGAGTGGCTTGTTTGTGAACTTACTGTTTTTCACTCCTCCTTAAAATGAGTTTCTATCGAAATATTGATTTAATTACTGCTTTCACTCATCTTTAGACCAAGCCTTTATTGAAAATGTCAAACAAATATTTTAAATAACTTTCATTTAAACTGAAGTTTCTAAGTTATGAAATAGTTGTGAATATTTGTTATGTCGAGGGGCTATATACGAGATATGCTTTGCCCGAGGGGGGCGATTATGATATATATATATATATATATATATATATATATATTAAACATCTATGGGAAATGTTAGAAGGATATTTTCCAAAAGATTTTACCGAAGATGGAATTTTAGCGAACTGATTTGATTGTATCCTATTTTGGAAACATGCGGTGTCCTCTGTGGTTCCATGATGTGGTTTACGTGATTTCTTACTGCTCAGTCTTTATCTACTCTTTTTACTTACTGGGATGGAGTACTCACCTTACTCCATGCACCTTGTGTACAGATTCAGGTATTTTTAAGCTTGGTGGCAGTTTCATCGGAGTTAGCAAGGTAGCTGCCTGGCGATCGCGGCTCTATTTTCTCCCTCTTTATTCTTCCAAATGTATTCTTGTGACTTTTCCGACCATTTTGGTCTTGATGTGGTTAGACAGTTGTAAAGATAATCATGACTAGTGACATCCCAATGTCGGGCTTGTATGTTATTTCAGCACTGTTCATTTAGACTTATATTATGAAATATTTATTTAATTAAAGGCTTACAAATGACTCTTAATGATTAAAGGGTTAATATGGGTATTGTGTCGGCTGGCCTTGTCTTCACGAGAGGCGTTATCAAGACCAAGTCTGAGTTTAGGGTCATGACAGGAAATCACTTATTATTTTAGTCCTCTCTCCTTGGTTACTACCATGTAGGTTTTTACAGGTGCTAAGAAAGAAGAAAATCTTTCGATTTGTGAGGTTAGTGACTCACGTTAGCTGTAGATCTAAAGAAAACTAAAAATTTTACTAAGAAATTCTCACAGACGGCGCCAAACTATATGACTAAAAAAATATTAATTTTGGTTCAACCAATTATATTTATACAAAGAAGGGTTAATCTTAGTTAAAAATAATATCCAAAATATAAAGTTACTGGTGTCCGGGCAAAATAAATAGTATGTTCTATCTGGATGATAAGAAATATGAGTAATGGTAGCAGTATTCAATGATCCAAAAAGATGGAATATAGCATTAAATAGTAATAAATAATAATAAATGACATTTAAGTAAATAAAATGTGTGAGTCACCCAAAAACGGATGAGATCTGTGGTTATTTTTCTGACAATGATGAATGATTGATAAGTCTTTGAACACTTGGGTTGTTCTTGGATCCGATAGAAATGCTAGATAATAATATTGGTAAAAAAATATTTTTGTATATATGCGATAAGACCATATTCTCTCTTATAAAGTCAATATGTCCTTTACAAATGAATATCAAATGTTCCTTATCATTGTGTCTCTTTCTATTTATAGGGAACATGTTCCTAGAAACCGTAATAGTACAAATGTAGAGAATATCCGCTAAAATATTTTCTTTAGTATCGTATCTTGAAACTAGTCGTTATAATTCTGTCAAGGATGCTCGACTTTGACCTCAAAGGTTGATGACTCCTAGAACTTAATCCGTGCTGACTCTTTGACCACAACCTTCATTATTTCTTGAACCACTTCGACCTTGGGCATGTCTCTATGGAGGCCGTACTGGCACCACAAGGCAGCCTGTGAATGCCTCACTAATACTATCATGAGTTGAGCTTTTTAGAGATAAATTTTGGCCTATACACTAATCACTCTCCACCTCAACTTTAAGGTAGCGACTTCGAGTCATCAAGGAAGTAAAGTGGGAAAGCTATTTGGGAGAGGTAAAAAGAAAAAAATATGCTTTAAATATATTGAAATAGGAAAATAAAGGGAAGAAAAGTTGTTTGCAGCAAGTCTTGATGTCTTGGTCTGAGCATCATAAATGATCACTCTTGCTATTGGTGAAAAAATACTGAAAAGAATCAATGGAAATCTAAATTACGTTGTACAAACTGAGCCACAATTAAGTTCAAAATTTTAGAAAATTAATCGTGCTTATTAGAGAGTTGATAGCGTTATCCCCCAAAGTTTCACGCATTGATTTTGATGATACCAAACTAACATATATTTTAATCAAAGAATATTAACTTGTGTGAATTTATTTTTGCCAGGTTAAATGGAGAATGATTTGATTGGATTATTAATTAAAGTACATAAATCAAGCGGCAATAATTAAGGGAAAACGAAGTTTTCATCACGCCAAAGAAGGAAACTTATGAACCGGAGGAAAAATATTTCATACAAGGAAGGTTATTACTTACAACAATCAAGGAAAATATTGAAGAGGTCCAATGCTGATTTTTGACTCAAGAAAGGAGACAAAGATATATTGAGATATATTCAAAAGGAAATTATTTCCATAGTTGTAGAAATAATAATTGGTCATTAAGATATTTATATTGGAGATAAAAACCAAGATCTAAGGTCAAAGTTTGAGGATCTTCAGAATCTGTTGGGATTGGTTAAATAAGAGATCATTTCTATACAACTGCCATAAGAAGAGGGGTTCAAAAAAGTTAGTTATTATAAAAGGAAAGGCATCAAGAGTTATAGAAATATGAGATGTTGAAGAAGATATTTTGGGTGCTCAAATAGAAATAATATATACAAGGATCGATTTATAGAGTTCGAGGCTATCAAAGGATTTGTTCAAGGAAGGTTATTTACTAACTGAGTGAAATTATTTGAAGACCAAAAAGATTCTTACACACGCCTATTAAAGCAAGGGTCAATTCAAGATTTCACAACAAGGAAAAAAGAGATCCATACAAAGAGTTTATCAAGGCAACAAATAAAGGAAGACCCATATGTAGTAGGAAAAAGAATTTGTTGTGAGTCAAAGAAGGAAATAGTAATCACTTACTATCTCCAACGTGAGTACACGGAGAACTATCAAGAATATTGAAGTATGTGTTTGAATAAGGAATCAAGGAGGTTCAGATATGGCAAGATATATTTTGGACTCCATCAATACAATTCTCATTCCATTCAAATCTTTTAGGATACAGTTGAAGTCAATAAACTTAAATTGATTGATGATTTTCAAGAACGAAGATATCCATCCATTCACTAAGGCAAAAAGGATCTTGCTAACAAAGAAACTTAAAGTAATATTCAAAGGACCCATAGGTGCTATTAGCAACAGTCAAAATTGATGGCACTATAAATAGGAGCAACTCGGGAAGAAGAAAAGCACCAGCTCCGCAGATAACTTTTTGACTCTTTCTACACCTTAATCAAGTACTGTATTCTTAAGTTTACAAGTGTCATGAAAGATAGAGAGAAAAGAAAAAATATTGAGAGGTTGTGTTATTGTTTGTTTCTTTGGAGAACGAATGTCGTTGTTAGTGAGCGAGTGAAAACTAATCTTATACGTTGTTGGTGAGCGTGTCAAAACCAACCCTTGTTCATTGTTGGTGAGCAGGTGAAAACCATTATTTTAAACATTGGTGGTGAATGCTATATTCCCCTTTGAGAGTACTAAAGATATATGGGATAGATTGGAAAATATCCGGGACACTGAAAAAGTTAAGGAAATTTAATCCAAGTCAATTCTTAAAGAATCTGAAAATGGTGAAGATCGAGAATAATTGGCCGTGATAACTAGGACGGAAAAAAAGTGGAAAGAAGTAGAATGGGAAATCTCAATCCATACAGAATCATCAAAAGCACCACAAGAATGAGGTTCAACAACAAGAAAACATATGTTGTTACGAATGTGGTAAACTTGGACATATGAAATTAAAATGTCCGAACCTCAAGAAGAAGAATTATAAAATATCAACTTGGAGCGATGGGGATGTTCAAGAAGAAATGACAAGCATATGTCTCAGGGAAAGGGGAGAAACTGACGAGGTGTTCTTTAATGCTATTCTGGATTGTGATCTCAAGAAAAAGAATTATAAATATGATGGTAGTCTAGAAACTCATGTATTAGCCGTAGTATTGCACTTTAATTACTTCATTTTACGTGTGTTTGAGCTTAATGATAGTGGATTATACTTATTACGTCTTTTATGTCTTGTAGGAAATGATTCTGAGCTATTTAGGTAATTTGGAGTGAAATCGAACAAGTTGGAGCTTTGAAGTCTAAGTAGAATCCCAAGAAATTAAGTCGAGATCACGTTTGGGGGTCGAGGACCTAGTACGAATGTTAAAAGTGTACAAATGAATTTACTCTGAGAAAAAGCCACTACCGTGCCACATGGGGTGCCGCGAGGCGCAGCGCGACAGTGCAAAGTTGGTCTGATAGGATTTTGGCAAGCTCTCTGGATTTTCCCTGAAACGCGCCACATGGGGCGGCGCAGTTGTACAAATTTACATAGTAGTTTCCTACTTTGGCTAGAAAAGGATAGGTTCATCCAGGTTTTATTCCACATGGTATAAATACAAAAATATAATTTTTAGGGGACTTTTGACCGTGGAAGCTTTGTGAGAGCAGTGGAGGCTACAAGACACATGATCTTATCATCTTTCCATAAATTCAATACTGTAGTTTGAATTGTAACGTTATATTGAAGTTTTATTATTCTTTAATTATATTTGTGATGACTTCCTTAATGATTATGGAGTAGTTTCTCTTAGGGTTTGAAGGATATGATATTTTGATAAATATTTGTGGATTTTAACTCTAGTTCTTTGCTTGAATTCGTTTATGAAGCTTAGAATTGTTGCAAATTTATTCACCGGTCTATTTAATTGAAAGAGGAATATTTTGGTGATTTTATTTGCATTATTTTATTTCATTAATTCATTAATTCTTTTAAGTAATCAAAAGATCTTGTTGAATTGTTGATTAAATTAAGTTAAGAGAATATTTGAGAGACGTGTTCCTAAGGACTAATATATTAACGCATGCTTGCATACGTTCTCAGTGCTTATATTAGTTTACCTTGTAGAGTTAAGATTTGATCGAGAGAGGAATCTTCACTACACGTTTGAACTAATCATCGAGTGAATTCGTGAGAATCATTAGAACATTAGAGTGAGTTAAACTAGAGTTAGATCCTAAATAGCTATCTTGCACCTATCCTATCAACACCCTTATGTCTCATATTGATAAGAAATCAACTCTGCTAACCTCTAGATCTTTGCAGTCAATTGTCAATTGCTTTACTTGTAATAGTTAGTTGTAGTTCATAATCATTACAACCAAGGTGTTAATCATCCTGAATAGAATTTAAGCCAAAAATTATTTGAAAACTGTTTAAATCCAATTCATGTGGAGACGATAATTAAACTATACTATCTTTGGCTAGCGAGCATCAATTTCATGTTGTGTTTTGCGCTCGTCAAATTTTGGCACCGTTGCAGGGAATTGGTAATCAATAGTGTTTAAAATAGTTCTTAATACTAATTTAGGAACCAATTTTTTACTTTTTACTTTAGTGTATTCACGTTTCTCACTTGCGTTCAGGATACATGTTCGATTTCTCTGGTGTATAACTCGATCCTGTTCAAAAGCAATACCCTACAAACCAGAGTAGGAGAAACACTTGCGAGAACTAAGAAAAGAAAGAGAATTAACAGAAAATTTCTTGGGTCAAACTTCGACTCAAGATACCATGGCAAATAAAGAGAATGATTGGGTAGACTTAGCTACTAGAGAGGCAGCACAATAAGAAGTTGCACAGATAGCAGCTGAAGCATCCCAAAGAATTGTTGATGAGATCGTCAACGAGAATGGGGGTATGAAGATTCAATCTAAACAGACCCTTGGTTGAAGACCAATTCGAGAATGTTGCACCCAGGCTTGGAAGATCATTGGATGATTATGCTAGGCTAGTATATAATCAAGGATTGTCAAGTGTCAGACCTCCACCCATAGCAGCAAACAACTTTGAATTGAAGCAAGGCTTGCTTCAAACTATCCAAAAAAACTACATTTTCATAGGGAAGGTGAACAAAGATACTAATACTCACTTGATGGATTTTGAAGAAACATGAACAACTTTCAATACAATGGAGTATCAAAGGATGAAATCTACTTAAGGGCATTCCCTTTTTCACTGAAAGATGAAACGAAGCAATGGCTTCATAGCTTACCATAGGATCAGTTAGGACATGGGAATATACAACCAAGAAGTTTCTTTACAAGTACTTCTCAGCTGCAAAAATATGGAGGTTTAGAAGGAAAATCCACAATTTCTGTCAAAAGGAGACAGAAACAGTTTTTGCAGCTTTGGAGAGATTTAATGAGATAGTCAGAAAGTGTCAGCATAATGGAATTGATTTGTGGATGAAATGTCAGGATTTCTGGGATGGACTAACACCATCCTCACGACGAATTTTGAGTACTGTATGTGGAGGACCACTAATGAAGAAAACGCCGAAGGAGGTTGTCTTAATCCTTGATGAATTATCTGAGGATGCTAATCAGTGGCCAGATGAGAGTAATGGTAGGAGAAAATTAGTTGGGATTCACTAGGTGGACTCTAACACATCAATGCAAGCCCAACTAGACACCATAGCCAAGGAGATAAGAATGTGACATTGGCCAAGGTACAAAGTGAGAAGCACGTAGCATGTGACTTTTGTGGAATGGAACACCCTACACATGAGGGTCAAGCATCAGGTAAGGAAGTCAATGCTGTAGGGAACTTTAAGAGAGGAAATTACCAAGGTGTGAACAACTATAATGCTATAGGGCTAAGACATCTAGGTTTTTCGTAGATTTCACCTAGTGGGAGTTTAAACTCATGGTAGCAAAATATTACTAGACCCCAGGGTCAAGGACCACCAGGTTTTCAGAACCAGCAAAGGTAGCAATACCAGCAACAACAGTCAAATTAGACTAGTATGGAAGATTTCATGAAGGCATTCATCAACAAAATAGATGAAAAATTTGAGACTCAGGGCATGACTATTCAGAATTTAGAAAGACAAATGGGACAAATTTTAAATTTGTTATTTGAGAGGGCTCTTGGGACTCTACCTTTTGACACTGAAAAGAACACAAAAGAAAAAAAAAATAAAAGTTGTATCTTTGAGAAGTGGTAAAATACTGGCTGACCTAGTGGTGAAAGCTAGACCCAAAGTGGTGAACAAATAGACAGAGACACCAGCAGAGAAAAAAGCTGATGAGTAGAAAGTCCAAAGTAGTGGGGTACAAAAGGAGATTGAAAAAAGTAGACATATGCTAGCTCGAAGAACTTGACAAATATTTTGGGCGATTCTTGGAGATGCACAAAGAACTCTATGTGAATATTCCCTTCACAAAAGTACTCACTCAGATGCCTACTTATGCAAATTTCTTGAAGGAAATTGTGTCTAGAAAGAGAAAATTAGAGAAGAAAACTGTGGTCAAGCTTCGCCCACTGTAGTGCCATATTACAAAATAAAATTCCCCAAAATTTTGGGGACCTAGGAAGCTTCACCATACCATGCTCATTAGGAAATGAAAAATTCGGCAAGGCCCTTTGTGATTCTGGTGCATCTGTAAATCTAATGCCTCTGTTTATATTTAGGAAACTAGAAGGTGAGTTTGAAGTGAACAAATCAATACTAGTGTCCCTACAACTGGCTGACCAGACCACCATTCTACCTGAGAGAATCATTGAGGATATTCTAGCATGGCAGACAAGTTTGTACTCCCTGTAGACTTTATTGTGGTGGATATGGAGGTGAACAAAGAGGTGCCTCTAATTCTAAGGAGGCCACTTTTATGTACATGTAGAGAGATCCTTTATATCTATGAGATGCGGCTTATGCTCGGAGCGATCAACAAAAAAGTGGTGTTCTGGATAAAGAGGATGATGAAATACCCCAGTGATGAGGTGTCCGCCTACTTGTATTTCAAGATGGATGTTGTTGGGGTATTTGCTAAAAAATAAAAGTTTGAAAAGTTTGCGGGGGATAATCTAGAGAGGTGTATTACTCAGTCTAGCATAGTGGAAGATGAAGATTCTGAAATAAAGAAAGAGGTTGAAGCTCTTGAAACTAAGAATCAAGTGGTTGATGAGGAGGAACTAAATGAGGAGGCTTCTAAGCCTAATATGGAATTGAAATTCATCCCCACTCTCTTGAAATATGATTTTCTTGAAACTAATAATTTTTTTGTGATTATTTCTACTAACTTGACAGGTACATAGGAGCAAAAGCTGGTGGAGCTACTGAAAAAGCACAAGAAGGCCATTGGCTGGAGTATAGCTAATATTCAAGGAATTAGTCCAGCCATTTGCATGTACTATATTCTGTTGGAAGAAAATATCAAGCCAATGGTGCAGCCCTAATGCAAGTTGAATAAAAATTTGGAGGAGGTAGTGCACAAGCAGATCATCAAATTGCTAGATACATGAGTGATTTTCCCTATCTCTGATAGCTAGTGGATTAGTCCAGTGCAACTTGTACTTAACAAGGGGGCATGACAGTGGTGAAGAATGAACACAATGAATTGATCCCTACAAGAATAGTCATTGGGTGGAGAATATGTGTTGATTATAAAAGGTTGAATGATGCAACAAGGAAAGACCTCTTCTCACTCCCCTTTATTTATCAAATGCTCGAGAAAATGGCTGGACATGGATGCTACTGCTTCTTGGATGAGTACTCATGCTACAATCAGATACCCATTGCCTCAGAAGATGTTGAGAAGACAAGATTCACATGCCTGTCAGGTATTTTTGCTTACATGAGGATGTCGTTTGGGTTATGTAATGCACCTGCCACTTTTCAGAGGTGTATGATATCTATATTCATCGATTTAAATGGGAAGCATCTAGAAGTATTCAAGGATGCTTTCACCCTCTTTGGTGAAAATTTTGAGGATTGCTTGAAGAATTTGGAGCTTGTTCTTGAATGTTATGAAGCTACTCACTCGGTTCATAACTGGTAGAAGTGCCACTTCATGGTGAAAGAGGGAATTGTCCTGAGTCACAAATTAGATGCATATGGAATTGAAGTTGATAGAGCTAAGGTTGATGTAATTTCTAGGCTCCCTCCACCGACTTATGTGAAGATCATAAAGAGTTTCTTGGGACATGCTAGGTCCTAAGAGGTTCATCAAAAACTTTTCCAATATTACTAAGCCGTTGACTGCATTGCTAGCAAAAGATGCCAAGTTTCTTTTCAATGTGAAGTGATTAAGAACATTATAATTGATAAAAGAAAAGCTCATGAGTTATCTTATTATGGTGACACTTGATTGGAGCCAGCCATTTGAGATAATGTATCATGCTAGTGATGTAGTTGTGGGAGTAGTTCTGGGGCAAACAAAAGATAAGATGTTTATGCCCATCTACTATGCAAGCAGGACGTTGAATGATGATCAAGTCAACTATGCCGCTACTGAGAAAGAGTTCTTTGTCGTAATATTTGCTTTTGACATGTTTATATCATAGTTGTGGGGAGTAAAATGATTGTGCACACTGATCACTCAGCTTTGAAATACTTGTTAAGTAAGAAGGAGTCCAAGCCGCGTCTGATGCGGTGGGTGTTGTTGCTCTAAGAGTTTGAATTGGAGATCAAAGATAGGAAGGGCACATAAATTCAAGTCACATATCATCTATATCTACTTGACAAACCTCCTATTGAAAGAGCTAAAATATGGGAAGATTTCATTGATGAGCAGATTTTCTCCATTGATGCGGTCTCCGAAATGCTGCCTTGGTATGCTGATGTAGTCAACTTTTTGGCTAGTGGATGGTTGCCTTGTGACCTTTCTCATGATCAAAGAAGGAAGCTTCAAGGTGAGGTAAAAAGTTATTTTTGGAATGACCCTTTATTGTTTTAACTGTTTGCAGGTGGTGTGATTCGAAGATGTGTGCCTAAAGGAGAGATGGAAAGCATTCTGCCTTATTACCATGATAGAGTAGCTGGAGGACACTATGGTGGAAATCGAACTGCAACAAAGGTTATGGAAGTCGATTTTTATTAGACAACTTTGTACAAAGACGCATGAGCATATGCAGTAGCATGTGACAAATGTCAAAGGGCAGATAATATTAGCAAGAGAGATAAAATGCCTCTCAACTCCATTCTGGTATATGAAATTTTTGACATTTGGGGCATTGACTTCATGGGTCAGTTCCCATTGTTGTATTATTATGGGTATATCCTGGTATCCGTTGACTACGTCTCTAAAGGGGTCAAAGCAATCCCTACTAGGACAAAGGATGCTCGGGTGGTATATGAGTTCTTACGCAAGAAGATCTTTACCCGCTTTGGGATACCTCGAGTGATTATCAGTGATAATGGGTCACACTTTGTGAACAAGCATTTTGCTGCACTGCTGTCCAAGTATGGATCACACACAAAATAGGAACCCTGTACTATGCCCAAACTAGTGGGCAAGTTGAAGTGAAAAATTGTGAACTTAAACGAATTCTTGAAAAGACGACTAGTGATTCTTGTAAGGATTAGTTTGTAAAGTTGGATTGTTTACCGTGAAAATGGTAACGACAATTAAATTTGTAAAATGGGACTCTAAATTTATGTGATCTATTCTAGAGCTAGTTGTTAGAGCAGATGATGCTAGTATTATGAATTTTAATGATGGAGCGCGAACTAAAATGAGATGAGGGTCGAACCGAAGGGCCTGCTGCCCAGATACGAGCCTGGCCGATAAGGGCTTTGGGGTTGACTTCCATGTCAAACTCGAGTTATCGGGGATAATCAGGGATAAACAATGATGATATAACAATTAGAGATATGATCAAATAAAGCTCTTTATAGCTGAAACTAAGTTGTACGATGAAGAACACATATAGAGGCAAAGGATATCGAGGTATCCTCGGATCAGCAATAGCCAATAAGTTTTTAGTAAGAAGAGAGAGAGAGAGAGAGAGAGAGAGAGAGGATTTTATTGCACTTATATAGAAATGGAACAACATTAGTCCGTTACAAGGTAGGGCGAGTCCCCTTTATATAGGAGGGGAACTTAGTTATGGATACATGTATATTTAATTATGAAATATGGAGATGTGATGGCTTGATGCGATGCCTCAGCGTAGGCTATGGATAGGCTGGCCCTGTCAGACTCAACCGCGTGTCTTGGGGCTTCCCCTCTTTGTCTTTATCTCGGCCTCGAATCGGGCCTTGACAAGCCCCGAAAGAGAGGTCTAAGTTGTGGCTTCATGTCCTTAGGGTCTCGAGGTACCTCCCCGAGATGGCTTAATGGTGGGAAATTGGGCCCATTGATTTCACCGCGTACAGATATTCTTCGCATTTCTCAAAACAAAGCGATGGGAAACGATTATGACCATTGACTCCTCGATCTCCTTATGGCGATAGTACACTGGCGATCCGCATCGTGGCGCAATCTTTTGTGATAGACGGAATATCTCATAGACTCATGCTCGATACTCTATCATTTTCATTCTTCAAGGTAAAAGTACTTCCGTGAATTTGGTTTTTCAAGGATGCAATAATTGCATTCGTCAGTCAGTTTTCCAAAGCCTCGACGACCGTTTTGTTGCCCCCTATAAATGGGGTGCCTTGGCATTGTTTTTCTTATCCAGTACCTTCGTCGGCATGCATGCCTATCCCTTCTTGTCATCCTTTTCTATCTTTGGACATCATGCTTAGGGCTTATAGCCTCAACTTAGGAGGATCTCCCTTAAGTTGTGCTATGGCCCTTCACCAGGATATTCCTTCGTTGAGTATAATCACGTTGTCCCGCTATGGTTGTTGGTATATTGGTGTGTGCTACTGCTGTTGGCTCGAGGTGGTGATGGATTGGGAACCGGTCTCCCTCTTATGTAGACAGTCATTCAGATTATACACCGCTGCTCAAAAGGGGGCTCGGATTATACACCGCTACTCACCTTCGTACCCTAGCTCGGTGTGGAACTCTACCCCGAGTCGGGAGCTTGCACAGCTTGATGCTCCAAGAAGTGGATCCAAAGTAGTCGTACAAGCAGGACCGAGGTTTGTTCAGTCTGCTGTTTCTCTGAGGCTCCCTTTGACAAAGAGGGTCCTCGAGCTTCGGAGAGCTATTGTGTTTTTTTGTCCCTCCCCACTTCCCTGGTTCATCTTTTGGGGATATCAGTGTGGAAGGTCAGGCAGGGCTCTCGAACGTGCTTTAAGAGATATTTTTTCTTTGAGGTCATGCGTCCGGGGAAGAAGGTATTTGGAGGTGTTGATGCCGCGGTGGATCGTCAACTACTTGGACTAGGACCCGGACCTTTACTATATATACCCTTTTCCTTTTTTACTTCTATGTAGAGTCCCTCCATGGGCTTTTGTAAACATACGCCATGACCCCTCGGGGGCTGTTGTACATGGACTTTTATGAACATGAATATATTCCTTTGGTTTCTGCCTTTGACTTTTGCTTAGTAACTGCATGTGTTCATACCCCTCGAGGCCCTTTGGCTGCCTCCTTTTACTTCTTGACCGATGATATTTGACTCGGGTGCGAGTCTCCTTTTTGCTCCTCTACTGATCTACATGGCTCCCTTTTGAGGCCATTGTTGTACCTCGGGGCAATCCTGGATTGATTTGATAAGATTGGGCTGCTTGGGCCTTTTAAACTGCATGGAGATAATGTGTCAAATTTTGAGGCCTTCGAGGATGTTATCCTGGATGAAGGCTAGCTTCGGGTACCGGGGGGTCCCCTTTGATTTTTGATGCGGATAGCTTCTTTTAGATACGCACGAGATAGATTTTTTGCTGAGGGGTTGCCTACACTCAAGCACCGCTTCGAACCTTTGCGTAGCTTTTGCGATTTGGTCTTCTTGCATTTATTCTTTCTTTTTTTAGAAAGGTAATCACAAAATCTGAAACTACCTCGTGTTGAGTGACGACATGGAAAGCTTTGCAAATTCCAATTTCTCTTCAGTGGGGATCCTCGAGGCGGGATGCTATCACGAGCTTGGAGATAATGCGGACGGTTCCTCAAGTCTTGGGTTCTTATCAAATGATACATTCGGGGCTAGGTATCACCCCATTATACTATACCGATGTCGTAGGTTCCCCTGGGCTTACTCCGAGTAGGCAAAACTTTGCCGCTTCTTAGCATATAAGTGGGTCGGCCTCAACTTCTTTGCTGGGCTTCACTATGTTTAGGTAGCTGTACTCCCGCTTTGGCATAGGCTTCCTCATTTCCCTAGGTGAAAAAAGTGTTGGTGCGCGCCCTTACTTTGCTCTGTTAGTTTTACCATAGTCATGGCAACCACTTCGGGGACGGCATGGCAGAGAGCGGAGAGTGCTGTTCCCAGCGCTTGGGATTCGAGGGATTTCATTCTGAAAATGGTATCTTTGACAGGGGGGAGCATTTGGAGATGGTGAGAAAATACTGCGGTGGAGTGAGGGGATAACACTGCAGGTGCTTCCTTCAGGAGAGAACGTTACGGATTCCACTGACGGATTTTTGAGTGTATACCTGTACCCTTTTGTATTTGGCCCCCTCGACAGGGTTGTGCTTGATTTTTTCTTGAAGTATTGGGTTACTTTGGCACAGATACATCCGTCATTTTAGCAAGTGGTTCTGATGATGAGGTTCTTTATAGAGAAGGACGATCTTGAAGTCACGCTCGAACACTTCATCCGGTTGTATCTGCCCTTTCATTACTGGGGCCTGCTAACCCTGAAGTGTCACTCGTCCACGCCCTTTGTTATTGATGACGAAGAGGAGGGGGGGTTAAGAATAGGCCATTTGGTTCGCCCGGGTCCGGACGGTCGATATTATCCCCATGGAGCTTTTGCCGTTCCTCGAAGGGTGGAATTACGCACGTGAGTGGAGCGTCTGGTGCTTTTTTAAGTTGTACCTATAGTGGAAGTTAGTTAAATAATAGTGGTTTTACCTTGTTGTAGCAACTTCATTGACGTCGGGCGATGTCTCTAATCTGCCCGGCTGGGTCCAGAGGCTGGTGACCAACTCGTCCTGTGACTCGCGTCGGTGGCGAGCTGTGCTTCATGTCAGGTGGGGAGTGAAATATCAAGGTATGTGCACATGTTGCCTTTGCCTTGGACTTCACATACTTGAGGTAATATTTTCCCCTTTTTACTTCCGTTGGATTTGTTGCTTGCAGGCATGGGGTAGTTCCTCGGGATGAGACAGTGTTCTTTCGAAGAGGGGAAGGAATAGTTGACCCCTCTTATCTCCCCTCGAGGTGATGGGGCTCCTAGTGGTGCTGATCAGGCCAGTGTCTCCAAGGAGAAGGCATTGTCTAAGTCTGCTATCCCCGGAGTAACTGATTCTAGGTTTTCGATGCCTTCGAGCGGATATGCTTTGCTAAAGGGCTCGTTCTCCCGGGGTGAAGACAGGATCAATAGGAGTATGCTCCGACTTTGAGGAAGTCCGCCAAATTCTCTTCGTAGTGAGTTTAGGCGCGGTTTATCTGTATTCTGCATGCTTCATTCGTCATTGAGTTTACCTTGTGCAGGCCTGTGATAGGCTGATGTCTAAGCTAGTCCATCAAGGGGCCAAGCTTCAGAAAGTTCATGGTGAGGGAGAATCTCTTGGGCTTCTTAGTGAGGAGAAGGAGGGCGAGTTGCTGCAATGGCGGTGCGAAGCGTACCTGTGCTCGAATTATGAGAGTTATTTTATGGAGCAAGTAACGTTATGCAGCTCAAGCTTCACTTTCTTCGGCCTTTTTAGGTTAATACCCTTCTTTGTTATATCAGCTGTAAAAAAAGGCGGAGGCTATGGATTACCTTAAGGGCGATATTGATTGCGCCAGAACTGCTTGTGGCGAGCTAAGGTCTCAGGTGCAAGCTCATGTTTTAGAGGAGGCAAATGCCTTGGCCAAGGTTCCTGCCTTCGAAGTCCAACTCTGCTTGGCTCGAGGTAATGCCAAGATTGAAACAGATATGATCGAGAAATTAGAATCCGAACTTTCGAAGACCAGGGCCGAGATAGTTGATGCCCAGGCTAAGGTGATGCTAAGCCGAACCAACGCTGATCAGGAGATAGCAATCCGTATAAAGGATTTCGCGGATGCTAAGGCCAAGCTGAAGCCAACCCTCGACCGAGAGAAAAGGATTGAGGAATATGTCTATTGCAGATCTCGAAAGAAGTACTCGAGGAGATTGGCGTGAGGGGCTTTATTCTTTCTAATGAATTGGATCGAGCAAGGGCGGATGAGCGTGACGCATGGTCATTTCTTGCTTACGGGAAGGGGAGTGAGCCCGACGAGCTGTAGCACTTCAGAATGGATCATAGATTGTGTCATTTTGTTGCTTCATTTTTTATATAAGTAGAACATATCTGTTTATGGAGAGTGCATCTCCCCCCTTTTCTTCTCTTTTTTTCGCGTGTGATATAAGAAGAGACTTTCAAGCCTTCCTTCTTCCGTATCTTTTTTCGTTATTGCATTCGATCAGGCAGGCCAGTTTCAATGTTTGGTGGGATCTTCGTAGGCCTGGGACCAACCGGGCTAGCCTGGGGCTCCTAGGTGTGATTCTTGACGTGAGCAAGCGTTGCAGTCCCTGCGCTTTGTCCGGCCGTTTAGGCCCAGTCCCCGAGTCATTTTGCGATTCGAGTTGTAATTGACCTTTAAGCTCTTCCCTGTCCGCACGGGCGGGTGATGGTGGCCTTCTTTGCCTCGGGACGAGGTGACCTTATAAGTGGGTGACCCAGAGGCTCACTCAGTTGGCGATCGTGGAGTTTATGCCATGCCCTTAGGCATGCTGTAGTTTTGTGCTTATTGCGGGTCCAGTCTCCGAGTCGCTTTGCGATTCGGGCTGTAATTGACCTTTAAGTGCCTTTGATTTACCGAACGGGGGTAGTGCTTTGCACACTATTTTGGTCATTGAGACCTTTCCATATGTGGCTTGGGGTCTTGCTTAGTTAACTATTTTTGGATCCGGTCTTCGAATCAGGTTACGGCTCCAGCTCAGTTTAATCCTCAAGTTCTCAATTTTGGCTGGCGACAACAGCTCTTACTCTTGTTTGGTCGTAGAGACCTTATGATATATGGCCCATAGGCTTTCTTAGCTGGCGGCAATGGTTCTTACTTTATTTTTGCCCATGGGCTTTTTGTAGGCTTTTTTTCCGCTCGTTAAGTTCTTTTGAAAGATATTTGCCTAACCCATCGTCAGTTCTGGAAGAACTTCAATTTCAAGTCGTTATCAGCGATATTTCGAGCTCCTCGGAAGGTTCATAGCCCGTTGTTTTCCTGTTGAGGGAAGAGTGTTTTAACCGATTCTTTTTGAAGTATATTCAAAGTAGTGGACTACAATTTTGTTTAGCGACGGTCGGGCTTCTCTGAGTCGCGTTATTTTGATTGTATCAGCCATTTTGACCATAGTCATGTGTGTTTGGTCGTAGCCATTTTTGATCCTGAGAGATATTTTAGGCGTCTACACCGAGGGTATGCCCTTTCGGGATTCTTACAAATGCAACGTATAGCCTAAGCTTCGGGATTTTCATGCCTGTTGAGGTCTTACAGTTTGTCATGCCTATTGAGGTTTTATAGTCTGTCATGCCTATTGAGGTCTTACAATTTTTAGGTGATGTAGAATGGACCTGGTTATGCTGAGTCTGCCTGCTAAGGGTCTTACAGTTTCAGATTCTCCAGCATATGGTGACTGAGGACAGCCTACGAGTCATCAAGTTATTTAAGTGTGAAGACCTCTTCTTGTGAGCTCGGAGTTGCCTTGTAGGGGCTTTATGAGCCCTGAGTTCCGACCTTGAGATCGTGTGAGTTCCTAATTGTAGGCATTAAGTCTCCAAGTATTTCAGAATGCATTCGTTGGAGGGGGCCCCTCCCGGGGATACACTTGAGATTTCTTTATTCGAAGAATAAAATTCCAAGAAAATATCCCTTTATTGCTTGGTATAGATGTACGTTGTTTCATCATTATGAACTCGACCCGTGTGTGCATGGCTTCTCGGACCGTTTTGGCCCAACATATAATTCTCGGTAGGGGTTTAGTCCGCCGTATCTTGGTCCTCCCGGGGAGGGGATGCTCTTAGAGGAAAACCATCATTCGTTGTTTGGCTATCAGAATAAAGCCCGTGACGTCGTTGAACCTTCTTCTGGTATGCTGTTCTACCAATAATCTTGTTGACAAGGTTACTTTTGGGGTAGAAGCCCGGCTGAAGGGAGAAAATGCGGCGGATGCCTATATGAGGCCTAGGAATATATAGGTAGAGTCTTGAGAACCTCTATATATCCTAGCCATATGCCTGTGCTTAGGTTAGTAAAAAGAAAATGAAGGAGCAAAGCAGTTCTTTCTTACCGCGGGGTATGTAGGTGATGTTTCGGGACTCGGTGTGTCCCTGTTGGCTTATTCTAGTTTTGCCCTTTGCGAGGAATCTCATTCTTTTGTCGAGATGGGACCGTCGGTGCCTTTGGGTAGTGCGTCGGTGGTCGTCTGAATAAGATGTCTATACTTTGCACTTCCTTTGATAGTGTAAGGCCCGACGTCCCGGCTCGAACTCAGGTGGGCTATATTGAGAGAACGGTCTTTTCGGCAATTTATCATTTTGAATTCACCAAGGATTCGGGATGTGGGGCCGATTTGGTCCGTTAATGCGGACCGCCTTATTGACCTTTGGTCCGATACAGTCGTTGTGGGTGACTGAACTTCCTGGATCTATGAACACATATTTTATTTAAGATTAAGTGGATGAGGGAGAGGTTTACCAATGTGCTGACACAACACTGGGGCGGAGTCGTGGTGTCGTTCTCCCTGGATGCAAGAGTATCATTGGAAATATTTCCTTGGATCTGTCTTTGTCCCGGTGGAGGGTATTTTTACTCCCCATATTATGAGTTGTGGGAGGGCGTCGCCGCTCGTTCATTGTCGCGGTGATACGTTGTGGCTTGTTTACTTCATCCTTCTCGGTTGTCTTCTTTCCTCGGGACCAGACTTGAGCTTGATCGCTCGATAGTACTTGCCGGCAATTTTGATTCAGTAATACGGCTGTCATATTTTTGAGACGGGAGTCATTCGTGGCCCCGCTGCCATTTGCGTCCTGCGGATCCCGTGTCGGGTTGTGGTTCTTTAGAAGGGGCCTTGGTCGATTAGGCCTGAGTCGCTCAGCGTTCTTGGTTTTGCTTATGGTGACTACGACATTTGGCATAACAATGTTGAGCTCGTACTCTGTTGGACGAGGTTCGTCTGCTGGCTGCGCCTCATCGGATCTGGTTCTACTGGAGGTTCCCTGAGGACGTCGCCCTTGAACTACTCCCCTATCGTCGGGAGGTAGGTTGGATCTTGAGGCGTTCCTCCCATTAGAGGCGCATGGACGGTATCTCCATCTGTTTGGCATTAGTTTCTTCGTGGAAGGCCTGCTTGGGTGTGCTATTTCTACAGAGGTTTCTGGATGGTTGCTCATGGCCCCGATTAGTGGCCGGTGCTAGGTACGGATGCATGGCCAAATGGCGACCGGGTATCTGGCTAAGCGTTATTTCGAACGACCTGGGGTCGGCGGGTATGCTTTGTTTAAACCCCAAGCAAAGGCAAGGGTTATCTATTCATCCAAAACCGGATGGGATCTCATTCATCCTACCAGAGAGCAAGATGTGACTTCTTGTGGTATTTATTTCTCTCTTTTTTCGGCCTCCGACTTGTCGGTTTCCGCCGTTGCTTCTTCGATGACATCGGTGTATGTTTCTGTGGCGGGGTCATCTTGAAAGTCGCTGTCTTTCTTCGTGCATGCGTGAGCGGTGGTGCATTCGTTGGGGGAAGCTATCTCCGGTGCCGCTATGCTGGGGGCCCTCGGATGGCTTTGCAACTGAGCAATGTCCAGTTGTTGTGCCTGCAACATTTCAAAAATAACGTGAAGACTAACTTCCTGTTCTTTCCGGGCCGGGGTTTTTTGAACATTCTATCGGTCACTGTGTCGCGCGCTTCTGTCGGTGCGAGAAGTTTCGTTGACTTGATGTGTATCCTGTGAGTCCGCGTCTACTATTACCGGTCCGGGTGGGTTATCGAGATTTTGTAGTGGTGCTCCGGCGGCCGGGATAGCTATACCATTTTCCCCATGATCTTTGAGGCGGTCGTTCTCAACTCTCTTTACTGAGCCAGACATTTTTACCTGAAATCAAAGGATCTTGTACAAGAAAAAGTGTGAAAGATGATATGCGTTTGTGTAATAAAACTAGCAAGAAAATAATCATTATTATTTTTAGCCCTACGGGGGGCGCCAAACTGTTTACCGTGAAAATGGTAACGCCAATTAAATTTATAAAATGGGACTCTAAAAATAGGTGATCTATTCCCGAGCTAGTTGTTAGAGCAGATGATGCTAGTATTATGAATTTTAATGATGGAGCGTGAACTAAAATGAGATGAGGGTCGAACGGAAGGGCCTGCTGCACGAATACGAGCCTGGCTGATGAGGGCTTCGGGGTCGACTTTGACGTCGAACTTGAGTTATCAGGGATAATCGGGGACAAACAAAGATGATATAACGATTAAAGATATGATCAAATAAAGCTCTTTATAGCTGAAACTAAGTTGTACAATGAAGAACACATATAAAGATGAAGAACATATATAGAGGCGAAGGATATCAGGGTATCCTCGGATCAGTGATAGCCAATCAGTTTTTAGTAAGAAGAGAGAGAGAGAGAGAGAGAGATATTTTATTGAACTTGTGGAGAAATGGAACAACATCAGTCCCTTATAATGTAGGGTGATCCCCCTTTATATAGGAGGGGAACTTAGTTATGAATACATGTATATTTAATTTATGAAATATGGAGATGTGATGGCTTGATGCGACGCCTCAGCGTAGGCTATAGATAGGCCGGCCCTGTCAAACTCAACCGCGTGTCTTGGGGGCTTCCCCTCTTTGTCTTTATCTCGGCCTCGAATCGGGCCTTGACAAGCCCCAAAGGAGAGGGCTAAGTTGTGGCTTCATGTCCTCAGGTTCTCGAGGTACCTCCCTGAGATGGCTTAATGGCGGGAAATCGGGCCCCTAATTTCACCGCGTACATGGATGAAGCTCTATGGGCGTACAGAACTGCGTTCAAAACAACTATAGTGACTTCACCATTCAAATTAGTGTACGGAAAATTGTGTCATCTACCTGTTGAGATAGAACAGAAAGCTTATTGGGAAATTAAGATGCTTAATATTGATCTTAATCTTGCAGGTGAACACAGGTTGGCGCATATGAATTAATTGGAGGAGTTTAGATTGGACATGTATGAAAATGCACAAATCTTTAAGGAGAAGACAAAAGGATGGAATGATCTTCTGATTAAGTCAAAGGAGGTTCATGAAGGGGACAAAGTCTTACTATACAATAGTAGATTTAAGTTGTTCCCCAGAAAATTCAAATGAAGATTGACATGTCTTTATGTGGTGACACACGTCTCACCGTATAAAGCCATTGAAATACAAGATGAAGAAAGCAATGAAAGTTTTAAGGTGAATGGGCACAGGTTGAAACAGTACCTTATTGGAGGATTTTATAAGCAATCCTTTAGCACCGTGATCAAATGAGCCTAAGTGACGAAGTCAAGCTGACGACTATAACTCAGAACTACTTCTAACCCTTTTTCTTACTTTTGTAGAATAGTTAGATAATGGTAGTTTAGGAGTTTTGATAATTGTATGAACATGTATGAGCATGAATCAACCGCAAAATAAGTACATAATAGAGTTGGGGTGTGACTCGTAGGCTAAGAAATAAGAAAAATTAGGACTTTGAGAAAAGTGCCCTATCGCGCCACATGGGGCGCCACGCTAGGCCAAACGGGCAAATTCTGTCAGAAATTGACTCTCTGGGAAACCCCACGACTGCGCCGCATGGGGCGCTGCGCCCGGCGATACGTTAGTGCAAAAATCGGAGTTGGTTTAAAAAAAATAAACCCAGCATAAAGCAGAACCCATTTTCCCTCTCCCCTATTCCCACATCTCTCTTTCTCTATTCTTTCACTTCTCTCTCTCACTCCAAACCCCTCTTCTTTCCTCCATTCTTCTCCCTCAAATTCTTCTACCTCCATCATTCATTAAGGTAAGTGTTCTTCTCTAATCTCTTTTCTTTTAGTAGGAATTTCAGGTATTTTGGTTAATGTAACTAACCCTAGGTATTTTTTCAATTTTTTTATACTTATTTTTGGGGTTAATGTTCATATTTATGCCAAAATTGGTGCTTAGCTTGTGGGATTTTCATTGTTCTTGTGATTGTGAAGGCGTTTTAGGATATTTGGTGTTGTTGGAATAATTTATTGGTGAAGTATAGTGGAGGTGCCTATATGACCAAAAATGGAAGGTGTTTTGTTTAAATATGGAGCACTTTGTGCCATTGTTACGTTGTGATGGTGTTATGGTTGCTGTAGAGTGGTTGATTGGTGATGTTTGTGTAGTAATCATAGATTAATTAAAGTTGAATTTATGAGGTAAATTTGGTGACTACCATGTGCTTGATTAAATGCCTCAATGACATAGAAGGTGACATTGTCGCTTAATTAGAGTAATTGTTATGGGATAATATGATGCTAGATAATAAGTGTAGGGTGGGAGGTCATGTTCATATGTTGTGAAACTTTAATGTGTTAGCCCCGAGTGCTAATCTATTGAATAGCCCATTCTAATGTGCTGCCAGGTGCTATTAGGGATGTCCGATTCATGCTATGTGCTTGTGTAGTATTGTATTGTAGCTTTTGAATTTTGTAGTAGCGGATTAGTATAAATTCTTATTTTTCTATTCTTAGTTACTAGTTTAGCTTTTTGATTTTGTATTTTACATTAGTATAGCCCACATTGATGTTGTTGTACTATTATATTGGTGGTTGGGTTGGTAGTTGATTACTTGTAGGGTACTTTCAATAGGGTAATTTGAGTCCCCTATATACAGTGTACTTGTGAACATGCCAGTAACATAATTGTAGGGTGGTTACCCCATTTGATCTTGTTTTTGTTTTACATGTCATGGCTGATGTTGTTCGTCTTGTGCAGGTACAATATCTCGCCTCCCTAGCAAACGTTTTAACAAAAGTTCCTCAAAGGTTGCCTCTAGTATCTGTCGAGGAGGTAGGAGAGCACCTCCCCCCGACCCAGTAGAGGAGGAACTGGAGTGCATTGATTCCGATGCAGATGTAGTACCAAGCTGCAAATATGGCATTCAAGCTGTGCTAGCTCATGCAAGGATATGGTACCGGAACTTTTTTCTGGCAGTGAGTCCCGACCCGGAAGTTGGCATTGATGATGGTAAGCTAGCTAGGAAATACTCGGGGATTTACAACAATATCATATACTTGGGCTTTAAAAGCTTATTTCGTCTCGGTGAGTCGGTGAACGTGAATATGGTTAAGGAATTCTATGCTAACTAGCAACCTGAGGCCAGTTTTGATGCAATGTATGAAGTGCAGGTGCGAGGCAAGATAATTACATTTTCTTCCCGAGTAATAAATCAAACCAAGAGATTCACGGAGCATTCGCATAAGTTGTTCCTGAGGTTGTTGCATCGGCCTCCCTATCCTTATAGTAGACGTCGGCTGTGTGGCATCGAGTCTCTTGCCATATGGATGCGAGATGCTAATGAGTTCCATAAATACATGAATAAGTTCCATTTCTAGCGTCCCGCCATAGTCATTCTTCGGTTGATTAATGCAAAGATCATGCCTACTCAGAATGACATTGTCTCCCGGTTGAAGGTGTGTCACATCTATGCTATGTTGGCTCAGATAAAGTTTGATCTGGGTAAGATTATGATTGATCACATGTATCGAGTACGACCACTTGGGGCCTGCCGCTTGTATTTCTCAAGATGATCATGCGGCTTTTGCGGACATACCATGTAGAGGAGGAGTACCATTATGATCGGACTATTCCAGTTTTGAGGCCTCTTAAGCCTTTTGATATCACAGCTATGGCAGAACCCCCTATTGTTATTCCTGTAGATCAAAGATTTGTTCATGTTGAGGAGACACTGCAACTGCTATTTGCTGATATCGCTGCTCGGGGGGAGGTTGATTTGGCAGAGCTCCAGGAGGACCATCCCCTCTCCGCGATCACGCAACAGTGGTTGGGATTAGAGGATGGAGTACAGATGCCACTGGATGAAGACGTGAACTCTATTTCCTCTGATGATGAAGAGTACATGCACACATTTGAGGGTGTTGATGAGGAGTAGACCACGGGTCTCAGGGAGTTACTTTTTTCATTCTTGTTTTACCATTTTTCATTAGGGACAATGCAGTTTCTTAAGTGTAGGGTAGGGCTCCTATTTGATTGTATTCATGCTTGTTTTCTTTATTTGCTAGTATGTTTTGTTTGATTTGTTTCTTGCTTTATGGTCTGTAATCATAACTCTGAATTCTATCGGCCTGCAATAGTTAGTAATTAATTGTTTAGTTTTGACTCTTCCCGATGATGGATTTCATCAACTGGCTTCTTGAGGGATTTGAAGTCGAACAAGAAAAATAGAAAAAAATGAAAAAAAATATCTTTTATTTTATTTTATTCTAGTTTATTTTACTTTTTAGGTAGTGTAGTAATTCCCCCTTGGTTCTTATTTGTGTCGCAATTCTTTTTAAGGATTTTGCTTGAACCCGGTATAGTTAATTTTTTGTTTTATAGGAATAAAGAATCTTGAGTCATAGTTCTACTTTGAAGCAATTTTCCTTGATTGTGTATGACTTGAGAGTGGTGAGTGCCTTAGTTGTGACGCCTAGGCTCAGTTCTTGACTCATAGATAAGTGCCTTAATTTTTTGATCTTGATTGTGCTTAACTGCTTTGATTAGAGAGTCGGGAAAGATCCGATCCTATATGTGCCAATATGTGAGTGAGGTTTTTATTGATATCCTGTGCATTTCAGTGATGTCTAGAACTTTCCGTGTGTGTTTGCAAAGAAAAATAGTAGTCTTGTTCAGTCTAAGAAGTGATATAGGAATTTCTTTTGTACTAATTATATGTCTGTGACCCCGCCTAATTGGTATGCATCATAGTTAGCCCTTTTTGAAGAGCTTCAAGTGGGGGTTTTTCATTATCTATGTCAAGGTAAGGTAATCCCACCTCTTATGAGTTAAATACATTGATTATGCATATATTTTAGCAAGGAAATTAGTGGAAATTTGGGGTTTTGAAAAAAAAACCTAGAAATTGGTATTCTTAGATTTTGACCACGAAATTGGACATGGAATTGGAAATAAATTATATATTTGAGTTCTTAAAGTTATGAGTAATGTTTATCTTTAAAAGTTTTGGAATCCGAACACGTGGGCCCGAGGGTGGTTTCTATCGACTTTTCGAGCATAATTGAAAATTTTTGTAAGTAGAACTGTTATGAGTACTAGAGTATGTTTTCATTGGTTTGCGCATTGTTTGGCTAGTTTTGGAGCGTTGGGCATCAGTTTGAGGTGCTAGAGTGGCGTTGAAGCCAGTTATGGAACTTCGGAGCGAGGTAAGTCTCATTTCTAACCTCGTAAGAGGGAATTAACCCCATAGGTGAACTAAATTGTTATGTGCTTCTACTTGTGAGGGCTACGTACGCACGAGGTGACGAGAGTTTGTACGTAGCTACTAGTTATGCCTATGTCCGGTTAGTTTTCGGCTCACATCACGCCTTGTTGTTATTGTTATTGATTTATTCTCATTGTTTGCCTTGAGAGGGAGCGAGATTGAGTTTTCTTACTAAATATTTAGAAAGGAGTTGAAATTTAAGAATTTAATATTTTAAAGGTTTAATTTGAAATTCGTAATTTCGAAAAGAATTGAGGAATATTATAATAGCTTAAGAAGTCTTCATGTATCCGTGTCGCATGTATGTTTCGTGAGAGGGGTAATTTCCTTAGAAAGCTACAAGCTGAATTTCCCTCATTTTGAGAAGAATTAAGAAAGATATAGGATTTTAATCTTAAATTTATATTTGACCGCGTCGCAGGTATGATTCGCGAGCGAGGTAATTTCTTAAATTTATATTTGACCGCGTCGCATGTATGATTCGCGAGCGAGGTAAATAGATTCATCTATGGTTTGCGTCGTTCGACCCTCGGCAGTGCACAATTGATATTTGTATTAGATCGGGCCAAACATCCTCGGTGGAAATTATGTGTGATAATATAACTAGAAACCCTTTTTATAATTTGTATAAATTCATTGTTGAGAGATTTTTGTTTAAATGAAGGAAGCATTTTGGGGTTCCTTAATACTAATGAAAGAATTGTTCAGCTCTCTTCTTGTTCTGAGTTTTGTTGTTATCTCTACATGTCATGTTAAATTAGAACTTCATATTATTATATTATTGGACCACTAGTAAGTGTCGAAGTCGACCCCTCGTCACTACTTCTTCGAGGTTTGACTGGATACTTACTGGGTACGCGTTATCATTGTACTCATACTACACTTGTTTTACATTTTTATTGCACAAGCACACGTATGTCTAGTGGCCTAGTGAGCACAACGACATGGTTGATATGGAGACTTAGGTGAGCTGCATCTCCCGAGACGACCCCCAGTCAACAGAGTCTCCTTCAAAGTATTGGTATTTTCCTTCTGTCCAAATTTGTATTTCGGACAGTTATCGTACTTTATTTTATTTACTAATGCTTGATCATGCACTTGTGACACCGGGTTCTTGGATGATTATGGGATATTCAGTATAAAGATTTGAAAATATTGCGAATTGTTCTGCAAGTTTATCTTTTACTAGTTAAAATAAAGGAAATCAATGATTTCAAAAATATTAAAACGAGAATTTAATTAACTGTTTGGTGATGGCTTTCCTGACATTAGAGTCCGGCGCCATCACAACCTTTAATGGATTTTAGGTCGTGACAACATGGTATCAAAGCACTAGGTTCACTTAGGCCTCATGAGTCATGAGCAAGTCTAGTAAAGTCTTGTGGATCGGTACGAAGACATCTCTACTTATTTTCGAGAGGCTACAGGGCTCTAAGGAGCACTTCCCTTATTGATTCCACATCGTGCGATTTTATTCCTTTGAGGCTTATGGCTTTATTTCTTCCTAATCAATCTTATGCGACATGAGGTGCTTGCTATCGATCGAATTGAGGAATTGTAATGGTACTACAGATGTGGTATGGGATGTTTCCTTATTGATGCCTTTTGTGTGTTTTTGTTTCCCATTTTCTGAGGAAGGTTCATGATACATTTTCGATTGTCTAATTAGTTACGTGGGTTGAGTAGTCCCTTCTAGAGGTCGTTTTCCTTATATATCACGCTTGAGCTATAGCCTATTGGCACATTGTGGCATCATATAAGATTTTTGGTCATGTCTGGGGGTGGCTTATTTCCTGAGTAGCTTATACTGGGTGAGACCATATCTTAGGATCCGGGATCAGTGCAATCGGATTATATAAAGTATATTAAAAAGAAAATATTATTATTTGGTTCAGAATGAGGAAATGGTTCTTTTCAGGAGTATAAACTCAATGATTTGTTGACTCGGCAATTGGTTATGAATTTCTACACATCTCTTCTGTAGTGACAGTATTGCAAAGTTGGGGCAAGACTTATATATGTCGTGAGGTGCATTGGGAACATCAGATTCATGGAACTTCAGCTACTGTTATCATAGAATGCTATTATGGTTATGTGAATTATGCAGCGCATAGTGTGGATTCAGCAAAGGTATGCAATCATGTATTGGTGCATTGTGTGGTGGTGGATACGGTGTTTGTATGTTGGAAGCAGGCCTGGCAGAGAATTTCGGATGTTGGAATTGAGCTTTAAGGCCTATTTGGCTAAGTAAAAGGTAAAATCTTCAGATTAGCTTGAGATAATGTGCTGAACTAAGTTGTTATAGCATGAGTGGGTGCACGAGGTATTAATCAGTGATTTCAGACAACTCTAGAGCAATTCTTAGCAAATTTGAGGATGAACATTTGTTTAAGTGGGAAGAATGTGACGACCCGACTGGTCGTTTTGAGTTCTAGTGAGGCCATGAGCAGCTTCACTTCAGGTATTATGACTTGTACACGTGGTCGAAAATGGAATTTCGGAAGTTCAAAGTTGATTTGGAAAGAAAATTCTCATTTTGAGGCCTTAAATTGGAAAGATTAACTAGGGTTGGATTTTTGTGTAAATGACCTCGAAGTCGGCATTTGAATGTTCCAACAGGTTGGTATGATGAGTTTGGACTTGAGAGTCTGTTCGGATTGGGTTTTGGAAGACCCGGGAGCATTTCGACACTTATTGTGGAAGTTAGCATTTTAGAAGAATTTCATAAATTTGGGTTGAAGTACATTTCAATGTTATCAATATTTGTTTGGGATATCGAGTTTGAGGATAGCTCCATATGGTGATTCTTGTATTGGGAGCACGTCCGGAAGTGAATTTAGAGGCTCTTAGGTCATTTTGGAGTTTTTTTGGCTAAAGATAGAAATTTGAAGGTTTTAAGAAGTTTGATTGGGAGTGGACTTTTTGATATTGGGGTCGGATTCTGATTCTGGAAGTTGGAATAGGTCTGTAATGTCAAATGTGACTTGTGTGCAAAACTTGAGGTCAATCGAATGTGATTTGATAGGTTTCGGTAGCGAATGAAGAAGTTTGAAGTTCAAAAGTTGATTAAGCTTGAATTGGAGCGTGATTCATGGTTTTGGCATTGTTGAATGTGATTTGAAGGCTCGACTAAGTCTGTAATGTGATTTAGGATGTGTTGGTATAATTGGATGAGGTCCCGAGGGCCTCGGGTGCAATCCTTATGGTAAAAGGATTGAATTTGGACTTGAAAAGGGGCTGTAGTAGCTGCCTTCTGGTGTAACCACACCTGCAAGGTTTTGGATGCATGTGCGGAGCCATAGATAATGCCAAAAAGGGCTGAGGTGTGATTTTGGTGGGGAGGTGCTGAGACCACAGGTGCAGTCATTTCGTTGCAGATGCGGGACCGCACCTGCGGAAGAGAAAGCACAGAAGCGGAGCGGGCAACTGGGGGGCATCTCCGCGGAAGCGGATCATTTTCCGCACATGCGTAACCGCAAAAGCGGTCAAGTGACCACTGTGAGCAGGTGATTTTTGCCCTATGTGAATTACTCCCATAAATTCAAGAAAAATAAATTTTTCCCATTGTTCGCAATTTTGTAGATTTTTATAGGATTTTGTTAATTGTTTGCATTTGTCTGTGCATGTTTAATTTTATATAATTCCCAAAAATGCAAAAATACATTGTATTTGCATTTAGGATTTAATTATATATTTTTAGGTTAATTAGCAATTTAGTTGTCTTATAAAATGATTAAAATCACAACAACAAAAAAATGACTCATTTTCCATTTTTAACTTTTTAACTTTAAATTTTGTAGTTTCTTTTAATTTTGGAATTAACTAATTGTTGTAAATATTATGATGAGTAATCAGTTTAATTTGGAAAATTAATTTAGTTTAAAATTTAATTTAGGATTTAAATTAATTTGAAAAATAAAAGAAAACAATTGAAATTAAAAGGAAAAGAATTAAGAGGGATGTTTGGGCCAAATTGTAACAGCCCAATTGATTTCCCCAAGACCCGTTCATGTCGACCCACACTCCACCCCAATACCTGGTCCAACACCCCCAAATCTAAACGATGTCGTTCCACCCTCTCCCATCTCAACCGTTGATTTCATTCGATCTAATGGATCGGAACTCGACCCCTCCCTCCCACTTCTTTAACTGTCCGAAGCTATGCCCCCCCAGTCCAAACCTCTCTCTGCCCCTATCATTGTCTCTAACCTCAGGAACCCTAGAGACCCCAACCTAAGACCCTCTGCCGACGGTGATGCCTTACACCACTCCAATCTACCCAAAATTAACAACCCAGAACCCTCTCCGTCCCCTCATTCCAAATCTCCACTCCATTTTCCTCAAATACCCCTCAAAGCCCTCCGATTTCGGATCTGAATCCAAGACCTAAAAACCCTAAAATCCCCAAATCTAACCCAAGTTTACACCATGCAATCCCTCACCTCTTTACTGCTCCAAATACGTTCTTGTTTCCCATCGAATCAGCCCGTCAATGTTGAAGCAATGGTCTGGAAAGACCTAGGTTTTTCCCTTTGTTCTTTTCTGGGTCAGAAAGGTCGAGTGAACCCAAACCGTCATTAATTGTTTGTCTTTTGTTAAGGACAATCGATTAATGACAGTCAAAGGTTCATTTTCTTCTGCAAAGAGGCTATTCGAGTTCGTACGAGGTTCTGCCTAAAGCAGGTTTGGGGTAGTTTTCTTTTACTATTGTATTGATTGGTTTCCTTTTGATCTTCTCCTCTTCTTCTTCCAATTTCTTTCTTCACAAGCTTTGGTTCTTGTCTGATTGCATGACTTAGGTTTCTAGCTTTAGGTTCGTTAGATGGTTTATGTGCCTAATTGTTAATAATAATTGGTTTCATAGGGGGTTCGTTTAGCTTGGTTTCAATTCATGATTTACTAGGTTTTTCATTCTTTCTGCTATTTTTATTTTTATGCTAGTCAATCAATAGTTTTAGGTTTTGTTTTATGTTTGTTAATTAATTCCGGAGATGAAGAATTAATGATACTCAGTGTAGTTCATCGTTTGCATTCATTCTTGTTCCCATGGTATTTTCTGAGTTTATACTTGTATGAGAAGGGTCTAGGTCTAATTCAAGATTCAATTGCATTTGTTGTGGCTTATTCGAGTATGTTCTGGAAGTTAGTAGTTTTCTAGCATTTCTGAAAGTTCCATCTAGGGTTCTTGTAGCGGACTAAGTTCTTCATGAATTAATATGATTCACCAGTTGTTAGATGCATTCCTGATTCTGAAGTTCATTTGTTTTCAATCCATCTGAAGGTATTAGCTCGTTTGTTTTCTGCTTGCTATGTTTGTAAGTTTTCAGGACTTTAGGGGATAATTGAATAATTAGGAACTTTAGGGGTAGTTTGGGGATTGTTTAACTTGGGGAATCTTTAGTAACTGATTGGGAAGCTTCCTATATGGATAGCTGCCCAAAATTGTTAGGGAAAACAGGCTGAAAAAATGAAAATATTTGAAAGGAAAGGGACAGCTGTACAAAATCAGTTTTAAAAGATACCCTATGAGGGTATTTTGGGAAAATTCCATTTCCTTGCCTTGGAAGGCACACAACAAATTTTCTATTGTATAAATAAGACCCTCCCCTCATTCAGCACACACAGACTCACACCCTAAAAAATCCTTAAAACTCTCTGCAATCCAGTTTAGTGATCCACTGAACTTTGCCCATTTTCTTTCTTTCATTGGAGTGTTGTTTGAAAATTTTCTATTATGGAATTCCTGGGTTTGTTTTTTTGTTTGCAAAAGCTGAAACATGGTTTGAATTAGAAGTTGTTGGTTGATTCCCTTTGTTGCTGGTCTATTGTTGATGTTTTCTTCCTAACTTGGGCTTGTTTTCTTTGTTACTTCTACTGAAATCAGGTACTTCTTGGACTTTATTAACATGTGAAACTTGAATTTGAAGCATGTGGAGATTTACACTTTACTTGGCTAAATATAAATTCGTGTTGTTGAAAACTCATCTTTGTTCTACATTAAATTATGTTTCATTACACAATTCGTTGCAGTTACTCATGTTATAGACATTACAAGTTATATTGGGGGGGTTGTATTTGAACTTTAAATTTGTCATTCTGATTTCAATTTGTGTTGAACTTTTCTGACATGTGATTAGTGTTGGACTATTATGAGATAATCTTAACTGAGATGAAGAATTGCCTTTATTATGTTTTGATTGTATTTGTTTCAAGCTGGTAGTGATTTTTAGTCCACAGTTAACTCGGTTCATGGGTTTTTGTACTGTCTCATATGTGGGTTTGGTAACTAAATAAATCCAGGAGTATGATGTTGTATTTTGATGTTTGGTTTAAATGTTTAGGGTACACCATTGTTAGAACCACTATGTGTATAAAGTTAGCACCAATTAGTAGTAGTTTTAATTTTTAAACACATATCTTGGATGTTCATTGAGTATATAGTGTTCGAACGCTTTGCAATTAGGTTTTAAATGCAGGTGGAGAATTCGTTTTACTTGGTTTAACAAGATCAGTTAAGTCTAGTATAGATTAATGTTGGGTTACTCAATTGTTTAAATGCTTAGCTACATCTCTAAAATAACCGGTCCCGTTAAATGGCACAAGACTGCCCGGCTAGTTCAAACTCGCGTGTTAGAGCCTTTTTCCCAAAGGCCTCGCGCTTCTGTCATGCTTTTAAGTAATTTGGCAATCTGACTTTTACAAGCCAAGGAATGCATACATTGGCCATTTCTTTGAAACAACTCCTAGCCCAATTTTGCTCACAATTAATAACTCCTTTAATACCAAACCATTTAGGCCTAGTTAAATATGACCTTTCTGTAAATAGATTGGGGTGTGCCATTTTTTAACTATATCACCTATGGCCCTCACTTAATTAATGTTAACTCTTCAGAAATCAGGGTGTGCCATTAGTTGAATTTTCCATGGCCCTTGCAAACCTTGTTATTAACTTGAAAGTGCGTAGTTGCTTTAGGCGTGCTATGTTTAAATTAATTTTCTAAATTCGGGTGTGCATTTCATGTGATCCAACTCCAATTCTCAACAATGTTAAATAAAATGTGTCGTGGACCGCGGGTGGCGTGGTTCAAGATATGTTTTAGATAACATTGAATCTTCCTCAAATTAATTAAGAGCGGCTAATAAGTTAAAATGGACCATAGGTTAAAACATGTAATAAATCAGATAATAATACAATATTAATAGTTTAAGGGACCATGCTAGAATTATGGAACGCGAAAATGCCTAACACCTTCTTCCGGGTTAACAGAATTCTTTACCCAGATTTCTGTGTTCGTGGACTGTAAACAGAGTCAATCCTTCCTTGATTCGGAATTTAAAATCGGTGACTTGGTACACCATAAATAATCCCAAGTGGCGACTCTAAACAATAAATAAATAATTCAGTTTGGACTGTCACTTTAATTGGAAAAACTCCATTATATCCCTTCCGGGTGTAGAAAAAAGGAGGTGTGTCAGCTCTAGCGACTCTGCTGGGGAAAAGAACCCAGAATCTCTGGTTCAGGGCTCAAGAATTTGAGCTTAGAAAAATTGTTATATTTGGCTTTATTTATTATCTGGTTTTAATCACATGTTTGGGCCTAATATGCTAAATGTTGCTTTTTACCGCTTTGTTATTGTTGAATTGTATATAAATTGTTACGAATCCCTCCTCTCTCCGAGTCTTCTAAATCATCTGAGAAGGGTGCACTTCCTGTAGCTTCTCTTCTGTTAGAGTCATATCCCAAATTTAGAACGAGGTTTTGACAAGTTGCAAAGCCGGTGAAGCTTCTGTATTCCCGGTACGCTGCCCCCCTCGACTCGAGCTGTCCACTTGGGTAAGCCAAATCTAAAACAAATAAACCCAAGTTTTCAAACATAGTATAACATAGCCCCATGCCTGATCCCTAGTAGGAATGCTTGTTTGCATCACGTGCATTTGACTTTGGGGACTCAATATAGGGGTTCGATCCGTCTAGGACTGGTGCACCTGAAATCAAAAGACCATCCTGATGCATTTTGCTTGCTACTTGCGCATTTATTTGATTCGAACTGCATGTTGACCGGCGTCTAGAATAAGGGAAAAATTGAGAAAAACCAAATTGAGGAGAGAGAGAGAGAGGGAGAGAGAAAGGGGAGAGGGGGAGAGAGAGAGAGAGAGAGAGAGAGAGAGAGAGAGAGAGAGAGAGAGAGAGAGAGACAGAGGGAGGAAATTACCCACCTGTGAAAAATGTGGTGTCCAAAATACCCCAAAACTCAGGCGAAATTTTTAGAAAAGAAAAGCTGTTTCAAAAGTTTTTATTTTCTGTTGCGTCAAAATTGGCCGAACTACGCAAGTTTGATTCTCACTGGATGTGGGATACGTAGGCAACCCTCATCGGGTCCAACTCTTTTTGCAAAAATAACCAAAAAAATGTGAAATATCATTGTTTTGTCATAAATAAATTAGGTGGCACCATTCTTGTCCAAAATAGCCGAAAATGCTCCAAAAGGCGCCGGAAGGCTATTTTTTGCAAGAATAGCCACCTAGGGTCCTTTTTCATATTTTGGTTGATTAACAAAAATAGCCCTAAAATTATTTTTTATTATTATTTTGAGGTGTTGAAGGGCTGTATTCGCAACAATGTTTTAAATTTTGTGAAAATGGGTGTTTTCCTCTTGAGTCAAAGTAAATCACAGTCCTTTAATCAATCACCCTAAATAAATGTGCAGGATGAGCACAATTAAAAATGAACCTTTCACAGTCCGTGAGGATATCCCATTAGAACTACATATGTGGTGGCATGATTTGGGAGAGGTCAACAGAAAAATTGTGATAAAAGCTTTGGGTGGTCTTTTTGGGCTTTTAAAGATTAAGACGAGGATGGATATAATTGAGGATTTGATACCCTTCTGGGACCCAGCACATAATGTGTTCCATTTTCCTAATTTTGAGATAACTCCTACGCTTGAGGAAATAGCGGGCTACACTGGCTTCAGTGGAAATCTCATAAATCAATACCCGGTGGCACATAGAATAGTGACTCCTCATACGTTTCTGGACCTGCTGAGCATTAGTCGCGAAGTTCAAAATGGAAATTTGGCCAAGAGATTCCGCACATTCTATTTCTTGTGACGGCGTTACGGGAATTCCTGCGGTTTTGAGATGCCAGATACCGGTCTTACTCACTCGGGGAACAAAGATAAGTGGGAAGCTCGGCAAGGATTAGCTTTTATAGTGGCATTCATGGGTGTTCTGATTTGTCCAAGAAAAGATGGAAACATAGAGTTGGGGCTTGTGGGGATAGCCGACTTCATGACTAAAAAGGCAAATGGCACCATTGTACCGATGATCTTGGCGGAGATTTACCAAGCTCTAACCGTCTGCCGAGAAGGGGGAAAGTTTTTTGAAGGATGCAATATGCTTCTGCAACTCTGGATGGAGGAACACCTTTGCCACCATCCAGGATACATGAACTGTGGCATGACCGGTCTTGAATGCATTGAAAAACATGAACAACGGGTGGAGGGCCATAAATTCCCGAAAGGTACAAAAGCATGGTTTGCACACCTGAGCTCCCTGACTGCAAACAAGATTGAATGGACATTCGGGTGGCTCTCGGTCAGTGAAGTCATTTATATGTTGGCCGAGGTGTGTTTTCTTCTATTGATGGGTCTCCGGAGTATTCAACCTTATGCCCCGTATAGAGTTCTACACCAGTTAGGCAGGTACCAGACTGTCCCACATAATGAGGACTTGAGTCGGCAGGTTATCGAATTATAACCAAAGGTTGTTTTCCAGAAGAAAGGGTGCGCTGGATTTGGCATCAATATAGGTTCTTAAAGCCAAAGACTCAGGTATGAGATCTATCCAGAGGCGAGTTGGAGCCTATTTACACAACATGGTACGAAAAAAGGTCCCAAGTCCATCAAGAGTCCAAATGGCCCGCAAAAAGGCCCCATGTCCAACAGTTCACTAATGGAGCATAGGAGCAATGAGATTGGTTGGCCAAAGAAAATAAGTATAGGGCTACCATAAGCAAGATGGAAAAGCAAGTCAAGGATCTTCAATTTGAGAATGGTTTGCAAGCCTCCACAAATGAGGGCGAAAAGAAAAAGCTAGCAAAAGAAAATGATGCCCTTCAAGCCCAAATTCAAGAAATGAAAATAATAGCCGAAAACCCAGCCAGAAGTGTAAAAGATGAAAAGCTTATAGATAACCTTATGCAGAAGGTGGGTGAGTATGGTTTTGGTCTGAACAAGGTAGAGGGTGAACTAGCAAGGGCTCGAACAAAATTGGATAAGAATGCAGAGGAACAAGCGCGCTTGGTTAAACAGTTAAAAGAGAAATATGACAACGAAGTCGTGGGGTTGAAGAAAAAGATCACCGTCCTCGAGAACAAAATGACTAAGCAGGCAAAAGATTTCAAAGAAGAAAGAGAACACTTCTATGCCCTAATGTCGCAACTAGAAAAAGACATGCAGCAGCTTCAAGAGCAAAACCATATGGTTGAACAAGTTTTGGGGGCTAGGACTCATGTTTGCTCCAAGAAAAGGGTAACATCAGGGAGAGGGTTCAGGCCATTACTGACTACATTGTCATGAAGTGCCACAAATGTGAAGACATGACTAGAATCACCTTCTTTGTTGCGGTAATGACCTTTGTCTGCCAAATATTGAGTGACTTACAGCGTCTTCAAGGGGATCTTGTGTATAGGCCCATGGCGAGACCGACTGATGTCCCACGAGCTCCTGGAGAAATTGAGGCATTGATGTATTCATGATTTTCATTCGAGTCTGTATTTTCGCTTTCCTTGTTGGAGTCTGTTAGTACGTTTTCGAGTCTGTATTTTCATCTTACTGTCGGAGTCTGTTAGTCCCTTTTTTGTAGAGTTTGTTACTTTCTATGATTAAATTCTGTAGGATGATCCGGTGTAATCAAAACACTTTATTTTATGAAAATTTTGAAAACCATAAAATGTTTTTATTTATTTATTTATTTTTACATTTACCCCCCAGTACTATGCTTAGTCTGATTCATGCGGCGTCATGATACGTAGGCAATCTCCATAGGATTCAATCATAACCAGAAAAGAAAGAGAAAAAAAGAAAAGAAAGAGAAAAAAAGAAAAGAAAAGAAAAAAAAAAAGAAAACAAGTAACTGTAGGAAGGAAACAATAGCAAAACAAGAGAGAAAATGAGGAAATAAAAGAAAAACAAGAACCAAGCAAAGAAAAGCAGGAATAAAAAGAAAAGAGAAGTCGCAAAATGAAACTTAGGGAAAGCCGGGATGACACAAGCAACCGATCAAATGCATTATAGAAATGATTAACAACGTAGGTGCATTGCATCTCCAACATGCGGTTGCCTATCTGTTAAGCCCTAATCGCTAACAAGTTTGTTGTTGTCATCAAGTAGTCATGTGGTTAGTTTGTTTGGCATTCTGGCAACTCATCCATACAATGCCAGGTCCAAAGACAAGTTGATCATGGTTAGCCAAGAACTGGATGCAAGTGTTATTGATCCGTCAAGAGAGGGGGAAGAGTCTGATGTTAATCTGAAAGAGGAGTTGTATAAGCTGAAACAACAGATGGAAAAGATACCAGGCATAGGTAAAAGGGCATCCACCACCAAACCTACACCCAAACCCCGTATAATCCACTCCAACATTACTTCCCATAACCAAACCCTTATATTTCTATCCACCACGCCCAGACATATACTCAACATCCTGCTTACGCACAATGGCATGCCCCAGCCCCACAAAACACCTACCCAGCTCCATAAAATGCTTACCCACCTCTACGAGCCTACTGAAAACCAGTCGGTCCAGGTTTTCGACCCAATCCAGTATTTAAAAATAAAAGGATGTAGTAGAAGAAAACCTTTACCCTATTGGGGAAGTCTTATACCAGTTTGTTCCACAGACTGAGGCAATTAGATATGTTGAGGCCAATTGAGTCAAAAGCGCCAAACCCTCCTCCAAAAAATCTTGACTACTCCGTGAGCTGTAAATATTGTTCTGGTACTCTGGGGCATGATACGGGGAAGTGCTGGCACCTAAAAAATGCCATCTAGGAGCTCATTGACATAAACCGAATTGAAGTCCAAACTCCAGAGGCACCCAACATCAACCAGAACCCATTACCAACCCATCAGGAAACAAACATGATTGAGATAGTACATAAGGGAGGGGAGCCCAAGAAGCCTTCACAGAACGTCATGATGATTCAGTACAGTGAGGTCAAGCCAATTAAAAAACCAACAGCTGAAGGGTCAGTGAACAAGTTGAGCATGACAAATGGTGAACCATCTGTGGTAATCAAGAAAGGATCCCCAAGTGATGTTGCGGCGAAGAAAGAAAAGTCAAAAGTAGTTGTGCCGGGAGTGGCAAACAAGCCTATCATAATTATATAGGGTGCCCGTGTGGATCCTTTCATCATCAAGCCTGTAACCCAGTTGCCTATAATCAGCACCAAGGCTATCCCATGGAACTATGAATGGGTGATAGTGACCTATAAGGGAAAGAAAGTGAAAGAAGAAGTCAATGAGGCCCAGGGATTAACTTGGTCGGGGAGATGCTTTGCCCCGGAAGAGTTAAGGAAAGCTAAAGCATCCAAAGATAACCAAATTCTAGTGAAGAAAGCAGTAACTAAAAAAGAGGCGGAGGAGTTTCTGAGAAAAATGAAGGTACAAGATTACTCCATCCTGGAGCAGTTGAGGAAGACACCCACTCAGATTTCATTTCTATCATTGTTGATTCATTCAGATGAACATCGTCGGGCCCTGATGAAAATCCTGAACGAAGCTCATGTCCTCGACAAAATTTCAGGAAACCATTTAGAGAAGATCGCCAACAAAATATTTGAGGTGAACAGGCTCACTTTCTCCGATGACGAGTCGCCTGTGGAAGGTACTGAGCACAACAGAGCTCTCTATCTGGCGGTGAAATATGAAGATTCTGTGGTCACTAGGGTGTTAGTTAACAATGGCTCCAGTGCGAACATTTGCCCTCTCTCTACTCTGAACAAGCTAAAAGTCGATAATGAGAGGATTCACAAGAACAACATATGCGTTCGGGGATTTGACAGTGAAGGGAAAGATTCAGTGGGTGATATAGTGCTTGAGTTGACAATAGGACCGGTTTAACTCACCATGGAGTTCCAGGTGCTGGACGTAGCCACCTCATATAATTTGCTACTAGGTCGACCTTGGATTCATGTGCCAAAGTGGTCCCGTCCACTCTGCACCAGATGGTCAAGTTTGAATGGGATAGTTAGGAGATCGTCGTGCATGACGAGGATAATTTGTGTGCTCACAGTGATGTAGTTGTCCCATTAACAATGGGCCCTAGGTCTATCAGGTTTTTGAAATAGTGTCGGTCAAAAAGATTCTAGAAGGGAAATTTGTTCCAACTCCAAAGGTAACCTCCACATTAGTCATGGAGGCCTTCGAAATGTTGAAAAATGGCTTTGTGCCTGGTAAAGGTCTAGGTGAATCTCTGCAGGGTATCATACAGTTAGTGTCCCTCCCTGAAAACTTGGGTATGTTCGGTCATGGATTCAAAGCCACAACAGCACATGTGAAAAGGGCTAGAAAATTGAAGCAGAGGGCGTGGGCACTTCCGAAGCCTATCCCGCGTCTCTCTAGGTCTTTTGTCAAGCTCGGTGCCAGGAAACGCCCAGTGACAACAGTTCCAAGTTTTGTGGTGGACATTGATGAAAAGTTAATTGAAAGGTTCCAGAGGTTGTTCGATGATGTGAACATGGTGGAAGTTGGAGAAGGTTCTAGTAAAGTAGATGTACAGTTTGTCGGGCTGAATGCAAAGTTTAACAATTGGAAGGCTACTCCTCTCCCTACTCAGAAGGAGTTTTGGTAGTTTTCTTTGATTTTCTTTTAGTTTGTCTGGATTATTCCAGGGTAGTAATTGAGATGTTATTTTCCGTCTATTTGGATGTACAAACCCTATTATCCTTTATTTTCAATGAAATGCAATTTCCCTTTTCCATCATTCTTGATAGTTTTTTTTTTGTTTTTTTTTCTTCTCTGTACAGTTCTTTTTATGTTGGTTTCAATGACATGATATGCATGAGGAATCTTTAGCCCAGTCTTAAAAGTCAATCTAATTTTGAAATAATTATTCAAGAAATAGAGTATTATGATGAATCACAATATGATGAGGATGAGGCCGTTGGAGAGATTAGTAAAGAATTAAATCATTTTGAAGAAAAAATCAATCCCAACCTTTGAATATAAAGATATTTTTGCATGGTCATATGACGACATGCCAGGTCTAAGCACTGACTTGATGGTTCACAAATTACCCACTGACCCGGCATTCCCTCTCATCAAGCAGAAGTTGAGAAAGTTCAAAACTGATATGAGTGTGAAGATTAAGGAAGAAATCACTAAACAGTTGGATGTGAAGGCCATTCGGGTCACATGATATCACACTTGGTTCGCTAATGTTGCGTCATTACCAAAGAAGGATGGCAAGACCGGAGTGTGTGTTGATTACCACGATCTCAAAGAAGCAAGTCCAAAGGATAACTTCCCACTGCCAAATATCTATATTTTGATCGATAATTGTGCCAAGCATGAGATTGGATCTTTGTGGACTATCATCAAATTTTAATGGATGAGGAAGATGTGGAAAAGACAGAATTCATCACACCGCGTGGAACTTATTGCTACCGGGTAATGCCATTCGATTTGAAAAATGCTGGGGCAACCTACATGAGGGCAATGACTATTGTGTTTCATGACATGATACACAAGGAGATTGAGGTTTACGTAGATGATGTGATCGTAAAGTCAAAGCAGCAGGCCGACCATATCAGAAATTTGAGGAAATTTTTCCAGAGGCTTTGCAGGTACAATCTTAAGCTTAATCCCATCAAGTGCACATTTGGTGTTCCATCCGGAAAACTGTTGGGATTCATAGTAAGCCGTCAAGGCATTGAGTTGGACCCATCAAAGATCAAAGCTATCCAAGAATTTCCACCTCCAAGGAACAAGACTGAGGTGATAAGTATGTTCGGAAGGCTGAACTACATCAGTAGGTTTATTGCTCAACTCACGACAACTTGTGAGCCTATCTTCAAGTTACTGAAGAAGGATGTTGCAGTCAAGTGGATTGATGAGTGTCAAGAAGCATTTGATAAGATAAATGGGTATTTGTCAAACCCACATGTGCTAGTCTCACCGAAGCCAGGGAGACCTTTGATTCTTTACTTGAAAGTCCTGAATACTTTATTTGGTTGTGTGTTGGGTCAGCATGACATCATTGGCAGGAAGGAGCAAGCCATCTACTATCTCAGCAAGAAGTTCACATCTCATGAGGTTAAGTACACTCACCTTGAAAGGACATGTTGCGCCTAACTTGGGTAGCACAGAAGTTGAAGCATTATTTGTCATCCTATACTACTTACCTCATTTCTCGCTTGGATCCGTTAAAGTATATCTTTTAGAAGCCTATGCCCATAGGGAGACTTGCTAAGTGGCAGATTTTCTCCTAGAGTTTGACATTATCTATGTGACTCGGATGCGATGAAAGCCCAAACAGTGGCTGATCATTTGGCCAAGAACCTGGTCGATGAAGAATATGAACCGTTGAGAACTTATTTTCCCGATTAAGAAGTGATGCATATTGAAGAGCTGGAGCAGACTGAAAAACCAGGTTGGAAACTTTTCTTTGATGGGGATGCTAACATGAAAGGAGTCGGAATAGGGGTTGTGTTTATTTCTAAAATAGGGCATCACTACCCTGTTACGGCTCAGCTTCATTACTATTGTACCACAACATGGCTGAGTACGAGGCATGCATTTTCAGTTTAAGGTTAGCTGTAGACATGGGTGTCCAGGAAGTCTTGGTCTTGGAAGACTCGAACCTTCTGGTGCACCAGATTCAAGGAGAATGGGAAACACGAGATTTAATGCTCTTACCGTACTGATAATGTTTGCATGATCTTTGTCAACAATTTCGATCAGTAGAGTTCAGGCATATTCCAAGGATCCATAATGAGGTTGCCTATGCTTTGACTACCTTGGCGTCAATGTTGCACCATCCGGACAAAGCTTATATCGACCCTCTGCATATTCAAGTCCGCGATCAACATGCTTACTGTAACATGGTGGAAGAAGAACTTCATGGTGAGTCGTGGTTCCACGACATCAGGGAGTACATCAGAATGGGGGTATATCCGGTGCAAGCCATAGGGGATCAAAAGAGAACAATCCGACAGTTGGCAAGTGGATTTTTCTTCAGTGGAGGGGTTTTGTATACAGATCTTGGATTGTTAAGATGCATAGATTCCATATAGGCCACGACTATCATGACCGAAGTAAATGTTAGAATCTACGGACCGCATATGAGTGGGTATGTTCTGGCGAAGTAAATTCTCCGAGCAAGTTATTACTGGCTCACCATGGAGCGAGATTTTATCAGTTTTGTGTGCAAGTGTCATCAATGCCAAGTACATGGAGATTTGATTCATTCTCCGCCATTCGAATTGCACACAATGTCCGTACCATGGCCCTTCGTTGCTTGAGGCATGGATGTTATTGGACCAACTGAGCCAGCAGCATCCAATGGGCATAGGTTCATTCTGGTGGCCATTGATTATTTCACTAAGTGGGTTGAAGCTAGAACTTTCAAGTTTGTGACCAAGAAAGCAGTGGTCGATTTTGTTCACTCAAATATCATTTGTCGGTTCGGGATCCCAAAGGTGATCATCACAGACAATGGTGCTAATCTCAACATTCATTTGATGAAAAAGGTATGTCAACAGTTTAAGATTATGCATCGCAATTCCATCCCATATCGCCCCAAGGCGAATGGATCAGTCGAGGCAGCCAACAAGAACATAAAGAAGATACTTCAGAAAATGGTGGAAGGTTCCAGGCAATGGCATGAAAAGTTTCCCTTTGCCTTGTTGGGTTATCGCACTACTGTTCGCACTTTAGTAGGTGCAACTCCTTATTTGTTGGTATATGGCACAAAAGCAGTTATACCAGCGGAAGTTGAAATCTCATCCCTTTAGATTGTTGCTGAGGCCGAAATTGATGATGATGAGTGGGTCAAAACCCATTTGGAGCAGTTGAGTTTCATTGATGAGAAAAGATTGGCAGCAGTGTGTCATGGTTAGTTGTATCAAAAGAGAATGGCAAGAGCGTACAACAAGAAGGTGCGTCCCCGGAAGTTTGAAGTGGGTCAACAAGTATTGAAACACATCCTTCCACACCATGCCAAAGCAAAAGGCAAGTTCGCCCCAAATTGGCAGGGGTCGTTCATTATAATAAGAGTATTGTCCAATAGTACTTTGTATTTGACAGATATAGAAGGCAAATGTGTAGACATAGCTATCAACTTTGATGCAGTCAAGAGATATTATGTATGATTTCTTTTGGTTTAAATTGTATTTGTTTGTACTTGGCATGTTTGAAGATTGGAATGACGAAGGTATTTTGTTCTGCTATCTAAACATTTTATCCTTTGTTACCCCTTTGAGCCTTATATATTTCCTTTCATACCCCTCTTTTAGAATCAGTAGCAAAATTCAGTAAAGAAGAAAAGAAGAAAAGAGAAGAGAAAAGAAAAAGGGAAGAATGGAAAAGAATGAAAAGAAAGAAAATGAGGAAAAGGAAGGAAAAAAAAGAGGAAAGAAAGAAAAAGATTAAAAAAAAACAGGAAAATAAAAAGGGAAAGAAAAGAAAACGAGAAGTAACAACCACAAAGCAATTCCTATGTCACGAACTACGTTCGACCTGATTCCTTTTAAGGATACATAGGCAGCCTCACAGTTCGGTCCCATCAAAATAAAAATTCAAAATTCCCCAAGCTAAGAACTGGAGCAGAAGTTGTGGTTGTTGTAAGAACTCTGAATCCAAAAGTTGTAATTTTGAACCCATTTGAAATTTTTTTGAGCCTTATTGATATCATTTCTTTCTAATCATGTCCAAAGCCTACATTACGGTCCAAAGAAAGGCCTTCCGATCAGTCTTCGAGAGATGCCAAGTCAAGGAAGTAAAAGTGATTCGTATCAGAGGGCAACACTCCAGTTTAAGCAAGAAAAACGAAAAAATGAGAGAGTCTTATTGGTTAAAACCCTCATGGGCACCGCAAAGCGACGAAAGCTGAGAGAAATAAAAAATGAGAGTCTTATTGGTGAAAATCCTCACGGGCATTGTAAGGCGAAAATGAGTTGATAGATGAACAAATGAGAGAGGTTTATTGGTGAAAACCCTTTAGGGCACTGCAAGCCGAACAAGGTCTGTGACTTGGCAAAAAGAATTGGGTTTTGGAGATCTTGGGGCACAAAGTATGACAACTGAAAGTTGATTGGTTGAATAGACTGGGCCGATTAATCCAAAATTCATATCATGATTATTGGTACCAGCTGCCCCATTCAGATAAGTTTCTTTTCCTTTTCTCCCTCAAACAGTCATTCAGTTTTGGATTTTCTTCTTCATTCCTAACTCTCAAAGTCATTGCATTTCATTTCTTTTGGTTTTATTTCTCTAAGGCTTTTCCAATGTCAGCCTTGTTTAAACAAGTAAGAAGGAATATCAAAGCTTACTACCAACTTCCAAATTGCACAAAGCAAAATGTGGCTAGAACATGCCAGAGATAGTATGATATAAAGTGGGACATAAAGTGTTAGTGAAAGTTCAATCAGTGGAATGGTTTAGTAATTTTGTGGGAGATGAAGAGGTTCAGATAGAAGGGTCAGAAATGTAAAACAATGGTTTGGGTATAGAGCACTCGGGTCATCCAGGGTCCTGTGGTTGAGGATTAGTCAGAAAGTCAAACAACTCTTAGCCAGTCCAAGGAAGCCAGTCAAAGCAAAGCACGACAATGGTAAGGGAAGAGCCACCTTTAGCAAGAATGCCACAAACTAACCACCACATTTTTAAACTGACAAGATTTTTCTTTGATTTGAAACAGGCGCAGAAAATTTCGTTTGTTTCAGAAAAAACCTTTGTAAGGAAAAAGCAAGTACCAGACAGGTTTGACCGTAAATCTCAGGACCCTCCTGGATAATGGGAGTTAGTTAAAATTCAAGACATTCATGAGTAACAAGATCTATCATAGGCTTTACCCTGAGGAAATATAAGTCAGTTTCAAAGTTTTCATTCTTAGGATAGGATTTAATTTAAATTTTTCAGGACCCTCCTGAATAATGGGACTTAAATTCAAGACCTCCACTAGATAATAGGATTTAGTGTAAGTTCTACTAGGGAAATATAATTTAGTCCTTAAAGTTGTCACTCTTAAGATGAGATTTGATTTTAATTTTCATGACTGTTTACCGTGAAAATGGTAACAACAATTAGATTCATAAATGGGATTCTAAAAATACATGATCTATTCCAGAGCTAGTTTGGAAGGGTAGTTAGTTCTAAGACGTGAAGTAAAATGGTAGAGATCGAGTTACTCAAAGCGGCAATCGAACCAGTAAGGAGACGTTCCTCGGGCGCAAAGCAGGCCGGTTGATATCTCGGAGCCGAACCTATCTCGAACTTGTCGAGGATATTCGGGAAGGGGATAACAAGTAAAGATATATATAAATAAAGCTCTGTACTACCAATCTTGAGCAGAATAATGAAGAACAAGTGAAGAAAACAATAAAGTGCTAAGGCGACCTCGGGGTCAATGGAGAGAGATATCTTAGAAGAAAGAGAAAGAGAGGGATATTATTGCATTGTGGAGAAGTGGAGCAACATCAGTCGTTTACAAGGTAGGGTGATCCCCCTTATATAGGCAAGGGGACTCAGTATAGTGCAAGGTGCATTAAATGTAAAGATACAGGGATGGGACGCCTGGACAAGACACTAGATCCTGTTGGCTCGGGCTATCCCCTCGGGAGCTTATCATATGCGTGACTTCTCCTAGGTTACGGATAGGTCCTCTGACCTTCGATCCACTACAGAGCCATGGGTTATGCTTGAGATAAAGAGCTCGACCATGACCTTATGTCTTTGGCGTGTCATTAGGGTACTCCGAATGTACCTCGATGGCGGGAAACAAACTCCTCTGATTTTACCGCACACAGATAGTCTCCGCGTTTCCTGTATCAAAGTGATAGGAAACAATGCTGAATCGTGGCCTCGAGGCCATTACTGCCATGACGTCATCCATATATAAGAGCATTAAACACCATAGTCTCAGGAACCGTGTAGGGCTGTTGTCATATGCGGTGATGGAGGAGTTCACTAACTGCTGTAGTTTGTCCCTTTTGCTTCCCTAATCGGTTCCTATAAAATGCTCCGATCTTCAGATTCTCCTCATCTTCGCCCTTTTTCCAGGCTCGTGGACTGAAATCTCAACTTATTCGACATATTTTCATCTTTCTCTCTTTTTCAGAAAGGCTTCACCATTATCCATTGCTAGGACTACCAGGACGGTACCCCATCAGAACGATACTGCATTATCGTCCCAGTCGGCTAGGGGGGTGAAATAGATTGGTCCCTTCTCTGGAGCAGCGGACCCCTTCCGAGTTTGATACGTTAGAGGATTTCGATATCGAGGCTCCTGCATCCACTCCAGGACGATACGAGCATGTATCTTGATACATTAGTGTCGTCACTAATGTCAAAAATGTGAAAAGTGGCTGTCGATGGAACGAAGCAGTGACAGTGGAAATTCCTGGCTCCGGCGATGATATTACCAGTTTCAAGGAGGGTTTTCTTTGCGTGTATACCTACACATTCACCCTGGGTCCTGACAAACTCGTAGAATCTCCTCCCTTGGACATCGATCCGGTGATCCTTGACTACTGCATTCGGTATCGAGTGACCCTTAGATCTCACCATCTTTTTGGAAGATTGTGCTGATGCTCAAGAATTTTACTGAGGAAATCGTAGGTGAAGTTTTCACCATTATCCATTTGATCGAATTATACCATCCTCGGCTGTATCGAGGCTTGATCAAGCTTAGACAACGGTCTAAGAAACCTTTTTTTCAAGCCTCGATGAAGGAAAATATCAGGGGTGGATGAGCAGGTTTGTTCAGGTGTGCACCTCGGACATTATCTCGGTCCAATGGATTCCCTTTCCCGAATGGTGGAACTTTCAGCGTAGGTATATCTTCACTTTAATCGTTTCTCAACTTTTCTTTCAGGAGTCATGATAACCTCTTGGCGACTTTTTCCAGCTTCTCATTGGCATCTCGAGGAGGTTCCAAACTCGGTAGGGTGGATCGAACGCTTGGACAGGAGGTTCCCATATCATCTCCGATCCTGGGCCATCATGGTCGATAAACGCTGGGTGGCCAAGAGCCATGGTAAGGTTTCTTTTCTGCATGTGTCTCATATTTTTTATTCCCCTTGGGCTCCAATCATCGTGTTGATGCAGGCCTTGGAGAAAAGATGCTGATGAGGCCACCCCATGGTGGTGAAAAAGAGGCCTTGGGGCTCGGCACGAGCAAGAAAAGGAAAACAATAGTGGCCGTTGCCCGACCTGACAAGATTGCCATCCCGATCTCTCACCCAGATCCTAGTGTAGGCGAGGAAGATGATGATAATGGCATTCCGCTGAGAAGAAGGTCGAGGACCAGCGATAGGGGTTTGCAGGTGCCCCGGTCGGAGGCTGCTGAGTCCGGGACGGTGAGGGCTAGCAAGGCTAAGGAGTTGGAGGTTGTTGATGAGGATGCCAATGTGGTTTCAAACCGATCGGCTAGATTCAACGTAGCTTCTACCACCAGGGATACGGGTTCAGATGGGACGCATTTTGGAGCCTTCCCAGGGCATGGGCCGCTATTCGATGGAGTTGATGACCTGTAAGACTTCATCCGAAACTGTTCAGTCTCGTTGGGAGAGTTGAGATATGCTGGGAGGATGGTTGGTGCCACGGTCGGCACTTCCTTTGGAGGAGAAGGCTTTATTGCCAACATCCTTGATGGCTTACCTGACGGAGTTGACTTTGATGTATCTAACAAGGTCGATGTAGCGGAGAAATCCCTACGGCAGGTGACAATTTCTCTTTGAGTGTTTCTCTTTTCTCTTGGGCATTATTTATCATTTTTCTTAATTTCCTTATTGTGCAGTAGTGCAAAGAGATATACGAGCGTGTCATCTCTCAGCTCCGTGGGGAACTTGCACGCCATCAGAAGGAGCGTGCTGCCATCACTTCGAATCTGCAAGACTCGGAATCTCAAGGCATCCGGGGAGATGAGGAGCTGAAGGAGCTTCGAGCCTCTTTAGAGGCAGCACTTCAGGAGAAGATTGCTCTTACTATACAAGTATTCTTCTTTTCTCTTTTATATCTATTCCTTCTCTTGGTACCTTTTGTCATACCTCCTTTTTACCTACACCCCGCAAGGGTGTAAAGGAGTTTTCCAATTAAAGGATAATCGAAACGGGATTTATTATTTAAAAATTCAGAGTTGCCACTTGGGAGATTAATGGTGTCCCAAGTCACCGATTGAATCCCGAATCGAGGAAGAATTGACTCTGTTTAACAGTCCGCGAACCAGAAGTCCGAGTAAGGAATTCTGTTAACCCGGGAGAAGGTGTTAGGCATTCCCGAGTTCCGTGGTTCTAGAACGGTCGTTTAAACTATTATAAATGGCCAAATATCTAATTTTAATACATGTTTTAATCTATGTGTTTTTTGACTTTAAACTACTTTAATATTAATTTTTAAAGAGAATTGCAACGTCGTGAAAACACATCTCGAACCACGTCACATAAATGCACCCGTGGCTTTTGACACATTTCAACTCTGTTGGGATTTAGATTTGGGTCACATAAATGTGCACCCGAGTTTAGGAAGGTAATATTATTAAATGCCGAACCTAAAGCAACTAGCGCATTATTAACTTTGTGGAAAGCTATGAAATTTGCTAAATGGCGCATCCCGAGATCTACATATTTTTAGAAAAGAAAGAAGAGGGCCACGCTATTTGTGATTTTATTTGGCACGACGCACCTCATTTTTATTTTAAAGGACAACCTGAAGAACTACGATTTTATTAAGTATTGTCTCTAAAGCCTAGTTAATTGGTAATATTTAAGGACTACTATACTTCAGGTCCATGACTTTCATGTAATCCAAGTCCTCAGCAGTTTTTGGGCCTTGAAATCATCCCAGGAAGCAGGTAAATGTTGCTATTTTTTTATTTAGAACTTGCCCAGATTTAGGCTTCTGATATTGTCATTGGGCCCAGGCCTCAAATTATACTGCCTAGGCCTCAAATTAAATGAATTAAAAGGGAAATGGGCCTAGCTATTTTTCAGCTGAGCCTGCGTTGAGCCCAATCCTTACAGTCCAACTAACGTGAGCCAAAGCTCAGTCAATACTAACAATGAAATGAAAATAGAGAATATGATGATCTATTTTGAGCAGAACGTGATATCAACTAATGGTGATCTACCTACAAACTTAATCACATTTATTAACAGTTAAACAGGGATTATCATGTTTATTGGAATAACAACGAACACGGCGATGCTCAGTTTACAGCCTAGCACCTAATCTAGCATTTTTAAGCAGCCTTTTAGCCTTCGTTGACACGTTCTAAACAGTTCCATGACAGGAAATTAACTACAACTAACATGAAATTATTCTATTAACCTACCATGAAATTAACTACTACTAGTGTTTAACTCATAATGTTCACATTAATCTGAGAAATAACAGCTCATACAGTCCAATTAGTACAATATAAACAATGACCTAAATAATATTATTGAACTAAATGTCTGAGTACACGAATCAGGAAATAAACTAAATCAAAACTCGTGCTTCAATTTGTCACATAAATGTGTTCTTCATATTTTCAGCTCACAATTATAAGAGTTACAATTGTGTACCTGGAATTGATGTGAAATGAGAAGAAGGAGATAGAGTCAGCAGCAATAAACACGCACATCAATCACAACCAGCAGTAGTTCAACCCAGAAATAATCTCAAATGAACCCAGTAGATGTTTTCACACCAAATCAAACAGAAAACTAATCAAAATAGCTTGAATAATACCAAACGGATTTGAAAATGCACCCAAAACAAACTCTAAAACTTCAGCAGCTGATCACAAGGAATTTCATGCCATTTTTTGTATTTATCTAGGCTAGAAATTCGAATCTGTAGCTAGTACTTGAAATTAATCTAAGAAAACTCAATGTAACAGTACTTTTTTTTTGGAATTTTTTGTTGTTTTTGTTTGTTTTTTGGTTTTTAAAGAACTAGATCTAGAGTTTTTGATTTGAAATTCAAATCTTCAGCTTGTGAAGACTTGTGGAAATCTGGGGAAAATTTTTAGATTGTCCAACTTGTCAATTAAGGCACTAGGCATGCCTTTTTATAGGCAAAGCTAAGGGAAATTTTTAGATTTTTCTTTACCCCCTTGCCCTCTCTTTTTTTTCAGACTTTAACTGTTTAGTCCTTCATTTCCCGACTTGTTATTCAAGTTATAGCCACTATTTTTTTAAAAGTCTGTTTTGAACCCTATCTAGAACTTTCTAGGGAGTTCCATTCCCTGTCATTACAATGTCCCTTAAGTAAAATACCTACAGTACCCTGAATTGTCCCCTAAAATTACCAACTTATGTTAATTACCCTAAACTCTCTAATTAATTGAGGTCAAACTAACAATTTTGAAAACTAATCAGCTACACAAATTCCAACCCACATCTTAACACTAACTAACTAATAATTTTTGGATTAACAACTACTATTATGTATTAGCAATCAACAAACTAAGCAATTGACAACACAGAATCAGTATGAAAAGAAGAGTTCAGTTATTCGTAAACATAAGAAAAGCCAAATAGGTAGAAGTATTAATCACACTAAACTAATCAAAATTCCAGACCGAGAACACTAACTACGGATTAACAACAGAAAATATGCTCAAACTAATTTTACTAACAGAAAAATCAAACATAACAAAAATTAAAAAGAAAAAGCTCATGTTACTGATTGAACGAAGACATCAACACAAAGCAAAACAGATTCAATTATAGATTCAAAAGTTCAAACAAAACCTAAGTTGATTACTCGTGAAGAAGAGACAGTCAAAAGAAAACTCACTTGTGAAGCTCTAGGGTTATACCACTTCTGCGATTTGAAATTCGAGCACCTTGGGTGAAATTTGAAGGCCATTGATGACATATTAAGAATGAGGGAAGCGAGGAAAGCATGTGGTGTGAATTTAGCGAAGTTTGGGGAACTTAGGGTTTTGCTGCCTCTTATTCAATTCCAGATTCGAGTAACTTGGTGGGGATTTGAGGAAATAGGTTTAGGTATTTAGAAAGAGAAGGTGAGAGGAGTATGGGGTGTAAGTCTGGTGGGGTTTAGTTGGCGGCGGCGCCGTGGGCGCCGGAGGCGGTGACTAGTATTTTGAAGATTCGAGGGGTTCCAGTGGTATTTGAGGGAAGCGACTAACAAATTCATGATAAGGGACGGAAGGGGGTGCTCTGGTGTGATTTTGGGTGTTATTGGAGTGGTTTCCGTCCTCAACGCCGGCGAGTTTGACGGAGCGTATTAAGGCGGCAGGCTCTAGGGTTCTTAATAAGAGATGAGAGAGATGAGAGGGTAAGGGGGTCTGAGGGGGTGGGGTAGCGTTAATATTTATACCATAGGGGATCAGTTCTTGACCGTTCGATCAAAAGAACCTAGACGGCTCAAATTTGTTCTACAAAAACGACGTCGTTTTGATCCTTTGCTGGACCGGACTGGTCAATACAATTGGGCTGGGCATTTTGGTCAGGTTCTGGGGCGAAATTGGGCTTGATTTTGGCCCAAATCTGGGTAGTTTATTGTTTTAATTTCCTCTTCTTTTATTTTTCCTTTTCATTTTTCCTTTTCTTTCCCTTTCCAAGTTAAACTAAAAAAACCTTGAATTAAAACTGAATCAACCTACCAAACTCAAATAATTAACTCTAATAGTTGTCACAAAATAATCAAATACCAAATTAAAAGAAAAAAATACCAAAATTCCAAAAATTAAAATCGAAACAAGAGTAACTATTTTTGTAATTTCTGTATTTTTGTAAAAATCCTAATTATTAATTGATTCCCAAAATATGTAAAATTAAACCTAAATGCAATGCATATTTTCGTAATTTTGTATGAATTAAAATGCACAAACAAAATGCAAACAATTAACATGAAATGTCACAAAATCCACAAAATTGCAAAATAATGAAAGAAATCATTTTTTTTGAATTTCTGGGAATAATTCATATAGGGCAAAAATCACGTGCTCATAGCTGTCCCTCTTTACTCGGAGACACGAAGAGTTTTCGTGCAAAGATAAGTGAGTGGAAACGAGCGGTTTTTGCCCATTTGAATATTCCGTGTGAAGCATTTTTGAAAGAGTTGACCGCACCCTGCTTTTGAGGTTGCCTACATATCCTTGGCTAAAAAAGAATCAGGTCAGTGTAGTTCGAGAATGTCTGGTAGCTGGGACTACCATAAAGCTGTGATTTCACTGTTGTTGTTGTTGTTGCTGCTTGCTGATCTCCCTTATTACACCATGTCAACAATAAAAGAAACTAGCCTAAGCTATGATCTACAAATTACAATAATCCTATCTATATCTTCAAACTTGCCCTTGCATTTCTTGTTGCCTTGTTGTCTTGTGTTCTCTCGGTGAAATCCATTGTTGCTGCTTCGAATTGTAAACTGATGTGTTTTTCCTATCCTTCCGACTGCTGAACTTGAATGTATTCCTCTATTATACGGGCGGGCTCCTGACTTCAAAACTTGAAAATTTATGCCTCTGTTCTACAGGTGGACTCCCGACTTCAAAACTTGAAAATATATGCCTCTGTTATACGGGCGGGATCCCGACTTCAAAACATGAAAATATATGCCTCTTTTATACGGGCGTGCTCCCGACTTCAAAACTTGAAAATATATGCCTCTGTTCTACGGGCGGGCTCCCGACTTCAAAACTTGAAATACACGCCTCTGTTACACGGGCGGGCTCCTGACTTTAAAACTTGAAAATATATGCTTCTGTTCTACGGGCGGACTCCCGACTTCAAAACTTGAAAATATATGCCTCTGTTATACGGGCGGGCTCCCGACTTCCAAACTTGAAAATACATGCCTCTGTTATACGGGTGGGCTCCCGACTTCCAAACTTGAAAATACATGCCTCTGTTCTACGGGCGGGCTCCCGACTACAAAGCTTGAAAATATATGCTTCTGTTATACGGCCGGGCTCCCGACTTCAAAACTTGAAAATACATGCCTCTATTTTACGGGTGGGCTCCCGACTTCCAAACTTGAAAATACATGCCTCTGTTCTACGGGCGGGCTCTTGACTTCAAAGCTTGAAAATACATGCCTCTATTATATGGGCGGACTCCCGACTTCAAAGCTTGAAAATACATGCCTCTGTTATATGGGCGGGCTCACGACTTCAAAACTTCAAAATACATGCCTCTATTATACGGGCGGTCTCCCGAATTCAAAACTTGAAAATACATGCCTCTGTTCTACGGGCGGGCTCCCGACTTCAAAACTTGAAAATATATGCCTCTGTTCTACGGGCGGGCTCCCGACTTCAAAACTTGAAAATATATGCCTCTGTTCTACGGGCGGGCTCCCGACTTCAAAATTTGACAATATATGCCTCTCTTATACGGGCGGGCTCCCGACTTCAAAACTTGAAAATATATGCCTCTGTTATACGGGCGGGCTCCCGACTTCAACACTTGCAACTGTATGCCTATGTTATACGAGGGGGCTCCCGACTTCAACACTTGAAAATATATGCCTCTGTTATACGGGCGGGCTCCCGACTTTAAAACTTGAAAACGCATGCCTCTATTCTCCAGGCGGGCTCCTGATTTCAACAAAATAGACAAAATAAAGAAAATTTTCTGCCCCAGTTTGGAAGCTGGGTGCATGGTGAATGTTAACTGAATCATTCTACCAACTATTACTAATACATTGAAAGCTAAGTCATATTATCCAGGAAGGTCCTGACCACTCCTAACTGCATCTTATCTTAAACATGCAAACTTTGGCACCAACTTACATTCCCCTATGCTATTCATGATTATCTTGTATTTTGATCAAACCCCACTTTACGGTCAAACCTGATTAATGCTTGTTTTTCCCTTATGGAGAGTTCCTTCGAAACAACCGAATTTTCTACCCCTGTTTCAATCAAAGAAAATTTTGTCAGCTTAAAACGGTGGTTAGTTGATGGCATTCTTGCTGAAAGTCTTCCCACTGCATTGTTTGTTTTAACCCACTTCCCTGAACCGGCCCTGAACCGCTTGGCTTTCTGACTGACTTTCAAACCCCATGACCTCTGACAACCTAGGTGTTCTATACCCATGCCGTTGTTTCACACCTCTGACCCCTTTATCTCAAGCTTTGCGTTTCCCACGACATTACCACATCATTCCATCAATGAAACTTCCGGTGATTCCCTGTATTCCACCTTACATCATGTTGTCTTCGACACGCTCTGACCACGTTGTGGTTTGCAATTTTGGACATTGGTAGTGAGCTTTGAAATCCCTTTTCACTTATTTTGAACAAGACTAACATTGAAACATCTTAGATAGATAACCCCCAAAATAAAATGAAATGCAATGATTTTACGAGTTAAGGATACGAAGAATCCAAAACTGGATGACTGATAAAAGGGAAGGAAAAAGAAACTTATCTGACCGGAACAACTGATACCGATGATCATGACATGCATTTCGGGCTAATCGGCCCAACCTTCCAACCAATCAACTTCCAATTGCCATACCTCGTTGTCTCAGAATTTCCATAACTTGATTACTTTACCCAAACCTTGAGCTTGTTCATCCTGCGGTGCCTCGAAGCAGTTTTCCACCAACAGCCCTCTCTTACTTGTTCTCTTCTTAACTCACTTTCGCCTCAAGGTGCCTGTGAGGGTTTTCACCAATAAGACTCTCTCATTCTAACTTCTCTCAATTCACTTCCCCTTGCGGTGCCCGTGAGGGTTTTCACCAATAACACTCTCTCATTTTTAAATTTTCCTGCTTGAACCAGAGCGTTGCCACTGTCATGAATTACCTTTACCTGCTTGACTTGGCATTTATCGAAGACTGATCGGAAGGTCTTTCTTTGGACCGTAACGTGGGCTTTTGGATAGGTTAGAAAGAAAGGGTATAAAAAGCTCAAAACAATCCAAAATGTGTTAAAGCTACAACTTTCGGAATCAGATTTCTCACAACAACCACAACTTCTGCCCCCGTTTCTTGCTTGGGGACTTTTGAATTTTTATTTTGGTGTGACTGAACCTCAGAGAGAGGCTGCCTACGTAGCCTTTCGGGATCAAGTCAAACGTATTTCATGTCATAGGAATTACTTTATTGTTGAGATTTTTCTTTCTCTTCTTTCTCTTTTTTCATTTCTCCTTTTTCTTTTTTTTCTTTTCACTTTTGTTTTCTTTCCTTTTCTTTTTCTTTCCTTCTTTTGTTTTTTTTCTTTTTTCTTCTTTATTTCTTTTATTTTCCTTCCTTACTTATCATCTGCACTTGCATTTTTTAATTGTGCCATTTATTCCGAAAGAGGGGTATGAAAGAAAATAAACAAGGCTCAAAGGGGTAACAAAGGAGTAAAGTGTTTAGATATCAGAATAAAACGCCTTCATCATTTCAATCTTAAAAATATGCCAAAGACAAACAAATATAATTAAACAAAGAAATCATACATAGTATCTCTTGACCGTATCGAAATTGATAGTCATTTCTACACATTTTCCTTCCACATCTGTTAAATATAGTGCACCATTAGACAATACTCTGGTTACAACAAATGGCCCCTTCCAGTTTGGGGCGAACTTTCCTTTTGCTTCAACCCAATGAGGCAAAATATGTATCAGTACTAACTGTCCCACTTCAAACTTCCTCGGACGCACTTTCTTGTTATACGCTCTTGCCATTCTTTGTTGGTACAATTGGCCATGACACACTGATGCCAATCTTTTCTCATCGATCAAACTTAACTGTTCAAGGAGGGTTTTCACCCATTCATCGTCATCAATCTCAGCCTCCGCGATAATTCGAAGGGACGGGATCTCCATTTCTGCGGGTATCACTGCTTCGGTACCATACACCAATGAATAAGGAGTCGCCCCTACTGAAGTTCGAACAGTGGTGCGGTACCCCAACAATGCAAAAGGCAGGTTTTCATGCCACTATCTAGAACCCTCTACCATTTTCCTAAGTATTTTCTTTATATTCTTGTTGGCCGCTTCAACCGCACCATTTTCCTTAGGGCGGTATGGGGTAGAATTGTGATGGATAATCTTGAACTGCTCACAGGTCTCTTTCATCAAATGACTATTGAGATTAGCTCCATTGTCTGTGATGATCACCTTTGGTATCCCAAACCGACAGATAATGTTTGAGTGCACAAAATCTACCCACTTGGTAAAATAATCTACAGCCACTAAAATGAACATGTGCCCATTTGATGCTGCTGGCTCAATTGGCCCAATGATATCCATGCCCCATGCAACAAAAGGCCATGGTGCGGACATTGTGTGTAATTCTAATGGTGGAGAATGAATCAAATCTCCATGCACTTGGCACTGATGACATTTGCGTATGTAACTGATGCAATCCCGCTCCATAGTAAGCCAATAACACCCTGCTCGGAGAATTTTCTTTGCCAGAACGTACCCACTCATATGCGGTGCACAAACTCTAAAATGTACCTCGGTCATGATAGTTGTGGTCTGCCTCGCATCAATGCATCTTAACAACCCGAAATCTGGAGTTCTTTTGTACAACACTCATCCACTAAAGAAAAACCCACTTTCCAACCGTCGAATCATTCTTTTATGGTCACCTGTGGCCTGTACCAGATACACACCCATCCTGATATATTCCTTGATGTCATGGGCTCACCGTCAAATTCTTCTTCCACCACATTACAATAAGTATGCTGATCACGGACCTGAATCTGCAAAGTGTCCATATAAGCCTTATCCGGATAATGCAACATTGATGCCAAAGTAACCAACGCATAGGCAACCTCATTATGAATCCTTGGAATGTGCCTGAACTCTATTGATTGAAATCGTTGACAAAGATCATGCAAACATTGTCGGTACAGTATAAGCTTCAAGTCTTGTGTTTCCCATTCTCCTTGAATTTGGTGTACCAGTAGGTCCGAGTCACCTATGACCAAGACTTCCTGGACCCATATCTACAGCTAACCTCAGACCCAAGATACATGCCTCATATCCCCGCGCCTTTCATGTTGGCAGCCCCATCAAAGAAATGTTTCCATCCCGGCTTCTCAACTTGTTCCAACTCATCAATGTGCATTACCTCTTCATCAGGAAAATAAGTCTTAAAAGGTTCATAATCCTCATCAAGTGGATTCTCGGCCAAATGATCCACCAAGGCCTATGCTTTCATTGCGGTCCGAGTCACATAGATAATGTCAAATTATGTAAGCAAAATCTGCCACTTTGCAAGCCTCCCTGCAGGCATAGGCTTCTGAAAGATGTACTTCAATGGATCCAATCGAGATATGAGGTAAGTGGTATAAGATGACAAGTAATGTTTCAGCTTCTGTGCCACCCATGTTAGGGCGCAACACGTCCTCTCAAGATGAGTATACTTAACCTCGTAAAACGTGATCTTCTTAATAAGATAATAGATAGCCTGCTCCTTTCTGCCAGTAACATCATGCTGCCCTAGTACACAGCCAAATGAATTATCCAAAACCGTCAAATATAGAATCAAAGGTCTCACTGGTTCTGGCGGGACCAACACGAGTGGGTTCGACAAATACCCCTTTATCTTATCAAAAGCCTCCTAACATTCATCTGTCCACTTGACCGCAGCATCTTTCTTTAACAATTTGAAGATTGGATCACAAGTTGTCGTGAGCTAAGCGATGAACCTGATGATATAATTCAATTTCCCCAACAAACTCATCACCTCGGTCTTGTTCCTCGGAGGTCGCAATTCCTGGATAGCCTTGATTTTTGACGGGTCTAGTTCAATACCCCGATGGCTGACTATAAATCCCAACAACTTTCCAGACGGCACCCCGAAAGCGCACTTTATAGGATTGAGTTTGAGATTGTACCTGCGAAGCCTTTGGAAGAACTTCCTCAGATCCCTGACATGGTCAGACTGCTTTCTAGACTTCACAATCATATCATCCACGTACACCTCAATTTCCTTGTGTATCATATAATGGAATATTGTTGTCATGGCCCTCATATAGGCTGCCCCAGCATTTTTCAAGCCAAACGGCATGACCCGATAACAGTATGTTCCCCACGGTGTGATGAATGCCATCTTTTCTGCATCCTCCTCATCCATTAAGATCTGGTGGTACCCCGCATAACAATCCATAAAAGAACCAATATCATGTTTGGCACAATTATCAATCAATATGTGGATGTTCGGCAGTGGGAAATTGTCTTTTGGACTTGCCTTGTTAAGATCCCGATAATCAACACACACCCTGGTCTTGCCATCCTTTTTTGGCACAAGCACAACATTGGCTAACCAGGTGGGATACCGCGTGACCCGAATGACTTTTGCATTGAGCTGCTTGGTGATCTCTTCTTTGATCTTTACACTTATATCTGTTTTGAACTGTCTCAGCTTCTTATTTTTCTTAACTTAAGGGGAATCACTTGGGTTAATTGATTTTGAATGGTGATTGTTTCCACGTTTGTGTTTTAATTTTACTTATTACCTTATTTCTCTACAAGTTTTCAAAGCTATAAATATGAAGGTAACTGTTGCGCATATCCTACTCGGTCTCCCCGGTCGCCTCCTCGGCCGGCTGACCCCGCCACTGAACCTTCACTGAAGCTATGTTCTTTGACCTCAACTTTCTGATCTGCCTGTCCAATATAGCTACTGGCTCCTAAGCATAGGATAGATCCTTGTCCAACTGGACCGAACTGAAATCCAACGCGTGCGACGGATCACCATGATACTTTCGGAGCATCGAAACATGAAATATCGGATGGACTCCGGCCAAACTGGGAGGTAAGGCAAGCTCATAGGCAACCTCCCCAACTCGCATCAAGATCTCAAAAGGTCCAGTAAACCTCGGACTCAACTTTCCTTTCTTTCCAAACCTCATGATGCCTTTCATAGGTGAAACCCAAAGCAGAACCCATTCACCAACCATATATGAAACATCATGGACCTTCCTATCCGCGTAGCTCTTCTGTCTGGACTGGGCTGTACGGAGTCTATCCTGAATCATCTTAACCTTCTCCAATGCGTGGTGAACCAACTCTGTGCCCAATAGCCTGGCCTCACCCCGCTCAAACCAGGCCACTGGAGATCTACACCTCCTACCATATAAAGCCTCATACGGAGCTATCTGAAGGCTGGACTGATAACTATTGTTGTAAGCAAACTCCGCCAATGGCAAGAAATGATCCAAGACCCTCCAAAATTAATCACACAGGCACGGAGCATATCCTCAAGAATCTGAATAGTGCGCTCGGGCTATCCGTCCATTTGGGGGTGAAATGTTGTGCTCAATTCCACTCGAGTGCCTAACTCTTGCTGCACAGCTCTCCAAAATTGCGATGTAAACTGAGTACCTCTGTCCGAAATAATAGAAACTGTAATACCATGCAGACGGATGATCTCCCAGATATAAATCTCCCCTAACCGCTCCAATGAATAAGTGGCACACAAAGGAATGAAATGAGCGGACTTTGTCAGCCGATCTATAATCACTCAAATGGCGTCAAACTTCTTCAAGGTCCGTGGGAGTCCAACTACAAAATCCATGGTGATCCACTCCCACTTCCACTCCAGAATCTCTATCTGCTGAAGCGACCCACCCGGTCTATGTTGCTTAGACTTCACCTGCTGGCACTTGAGGTATCTAGCTACATATCCAACTATATCCTTCTTCATCCGCCTCTACCAATAGTGCTGCCTCAAATCCTGATACATCTTTGCAGCACCCGGATGGATGGAATACTGCGAACTATGGGCCTCTACTAGAATCAACTCTCGAAGACCATCAACATTGGGCACACAAATCCGGCCTTGCATCCTTAATACCCCGTCATCTCCGATGGTCACATCTCTGGTATCTCCACGCTGAAACTTATCCTTAAGGACAAACAAATGAGGGTCCTCATATTGCTGCTCCCTGATACGATCAAATAAGGAAGGCCGGGAAACCATACAAGCTAGAAGCCGACTGGGCTCTGAAAGATCCAATCTCACAAACTGGATGGCTAAGGCCTGAACATCTATCGCCATAGGCCTCTCTGAAGCTGGTAGACATGCCAATCTCCCCAAATTCTCCGCCCGTCGACTCAAGGCATCCGCCACCATATTGGCCTTGCCTGGGTGATACAAGATAGTGATATCATTGTCCTTCAGCAACTCTAACCACCTCCTCTGACGCATATTTAGATCCTTTTGCTTGAGCAAGTGCTGCAAGATTCAATGGTCAATATAGATCTCACAAGGCACACCGTACAAATAATGACGCTAGATCTTCAAGGCATGAACAATGGCAGCTAACTCAAGGTCATGGACAGGGTAATTCTTTTCATGTATCTCCAACTGTCTGGACGCGTAGGCAATCACCCTACCATCCTGCATCAACACTGCTCCAAGGCCAACTCTCGAGGCGTCACAATATATAGTATAAGACCCCAAATCGGTAGACAATATCAAAATTGGGGCTGTAGTCAAAGCTACCTTGAGCTTCTAGAATCTCGCCTCACACTCCTCTATCCACTGAAATGGGGCACCCTTCTGGGTCAATCTAGTCATAGGGGCCGCAATCGATGAAAATCCCTCCATGAAACGACGGTGGTAGCCTACCAAACCAAGGAAACTGCGAATATCTGTAGTTGAGGATGGCCTGGGCCAACTCTGTACGACCTCTATCTTCCTCGGATCCACCCAAATACCCTCACTCGAAATCACGTGGCCTAAGAATGCCATAAAATTCAGCCAAAACTCACATTTTGAGAACTTTACATATAACCTCTTCTCCCTCAAGGTCTGAACCACGGTCCTCAGGTGCTGCTCATGATCTTCCCGACTTGAGGAATACACCAGAATATCATCAATAAAAACAATAACGAACGAGTAAAGATATGGTTTGAACACAATGTGCATCAAATGCATGAAAGCTGCTGGGGCATTGGTAAGCCCAAATGACATAACAAAGAACTTGTAATGACCATACCGAGTCCTGAAGGAAGTCTTAGGGATATCTGGCTCCCTAATCTTCAATTAATGGTACCCTGAGCGCAAGTCAATCTTAGAAAACACCTGTGTGCCCTGAAGCTGATCAAATAGATCATCAATACGAGGCAAAAGGATAATGGTTCTTCACTATAACCTTGTTCAGCTGGCGATAATCAATACACATACGCATAGAACCATTCTTCTTCTTCATGAACAAAACAGGAGCACCCCACGGTGAAACACTGGGTCGAATAAAACCCTTACCAAGAAATTCTTATAACCGATCCTTCAACTCCTTCAACTCAGGAGGAGCCATACGATACGGAGGGATGGAAATGGGTTGAGTGCCCAGCAACAGATCAATGCCAAAATCAATGTCTCTATCAAGCGACATGCCCGGAAGATCAGCTGGAAACACAACGGGATAATCCCGTACCACTGGGACTGAATTCAACAGAAGAGGTATCAACACTGACATCTATCACATAAGCTAAACACGCGGCACACCCCTTCTCAGCCATACGCTGAGCTTTAAGGAAAGCGATAACTCTACTAGGAATGTGATCTAAAGTACCACTCCACTCAACATGCGGAATACGTAGCATAGCCACTGTCACGGTCTTGGCGTGACAATCAAGAATAACATAAAGGGGCGATAGCCAGTCCATGCCCAAGATGATATCAAAATCGACCATGTTAAGTAACAATAAATCTGCTTTGGTCTCAAACCCACAAATAGTAACCAAGAGCGACTGATAAACGTGGTCCACAACAAGAGAATTCTCCCACAAGAGTAGAAACATAAATAGAGAAACTCAAGGAAATTCTGAGGTACACCCAAATGCGGAGCAAAATAAGAAGACATATAAGAATAAGTAGAGCCTAAATCGAATAGAACCGATACACTTCTATAACAAACCATGACAATAGCTGTGATGAAAAAATCAGAGGTAATAGCCTCGATACGGGCATGTGGGGTAGCAATTGGGGTTGTAACCATACCCTGAGAACTCTACGGGGAACGCTGTGGCTGAGAAGTCTATGGAGGTGCACTCCTCCCAAGTCTAGGGCAATACCTCACCACATGGCATATTTCACCATACTCAAAGTAACCTCGTGGCCGACGTGGGGGTGGAAAATATGCAGTACGGGCACTCCGAGACCCCTGAACACCTGAGACCATATGTAAAATCTGAGATGCAAACTGAGCTGGCTAGCCCACAAAACCTCTACCATGTCATACTCTTACTCTAAAATACGGGCCAGTGGGTCTCCCCAATCTACGAGGTCTACTCACTCCTCTATACTCTCCCTCCTGACCTCGTCTGTCCTCTCTCTCTCTCTTGGACCCATCTGTCCCTTACTCGGCGAGAGGTCCTCACCACTCAGTGAACTGGGACCACAGGTTGTGTCACCATGACACATGGAACCTGACCAATGGAAACTCGCTGCTCTGGAGTGGGGGTGGCAGGAGTCTGGGTCCCTCCCCCGCCTGAATCAATGTACCAAACATGCTCAAGAACTATGCCAAGGTCTCTTGAAGGGCTGAAGTAGTAGTAGTTGTAGGCGTGTCAGGTGCCTGAACTCCGGCTGGATCTGCTGGTAGTACCTTGGCGGCAGCTTGCGTAGGTGATCTCATTGCACCACGAGTGCATCCTTGGCCTCTACCCCATCCCTGGCCTCTGACGGCTATAGTAGGGGGCACGGTTGCCTGATCATCTCGAGTAGCATGTGTCCTCATTATCTGTGAGAGAATAGAAGGCAGAAGTTTAGAATTGCGAATGTCAAAAATCTCGCACGACAGGGAAGTCAAATGAAGTGGAATTTTCCTAACAGTTACATAGCCTTTTGTAGATAAGTACAGGTTTCTCCGTATTGATCAGCGAGACTCTAATAAGCCGGCCTATGTTTCGTGACTCCTATGAACCTAGAGCTCTGATACCAACTTGTCACGACCCCAATTCACCATCCATGAACATGTCGTGATGGCACCTAGTTCCTAAAACTAGGTAAGCCTAACAATGCGGAAAATTAATATAACTTGCGGAAACATTTAATAAAATTAAGCAAAACTAGAAGAAAACAGTATATAAGTGCCACTAGGCATATACAACTCAAAAATAAAATGCGGAAGTCTACAATCACCATCCCAAAATTCGGAAACTCACAGGAACCACAAGCTAATAGAAATGTAATATACTGCTCTAACTCTAAAATGTCTAAACAACTGAAAAAAGGATAGATTAACTACTAAAGCTAGAACAGAATAGAGACTCCTGGTCTGTGGATGCGACAAATATTCCTCAAAGTCTTCGCTAGATCTCTCCGCCTCGAGGATAGTACGCCTAAGTGGAGGTACCTGGATCTGCACATGAAAAACATGCGCAGAAGGGGCATGAGTACAACACAGCGGTACTCAGTAAGTGCCAAGCCTAACCTCAGTTGGGTAGTGACGAGGAAGGTCAGGGCCCTACTGAGGTCAAACAACATAATATGAATTAACCATATGAAAACTAACAGTAATACTGAGTACAACGGTGAGAATTGACAGGTAAACCAAGGCAATAACAACTATACAAAGAACAAAATAAACACGGAATATGAACAACTCAATACCAATGATAACAATGAGGATCTCCCAGGATACCGTCTTGTAGTCCTTTTCTCAACTGTCTAGTAGATCTCCCGAGATACCGTCCCGTAGTCCATCATATGTGTAAATCCAAAGGGTCTCCCAGGATACCGTCATGTAGTCCAACTATCAATGTGTAGGGGGGTCTATCGGGAATCTAACCCACAGTCCCAAAGTAAATGTGCAGGGGGATCTATCGGGAATCTAACCCGCAGTCCCAAAGTAAATATGCAAAAGGATCTATCGGGAATCGAACCCGCAGTCCCAAAGTAAATGTGTAGGGGGATCTATCGGGAATCAAACACGCAGTCCCTAAGTAAACAAATAAGGGGGGAGCTACCGGAATCCCACATCCGTAGTCCCAATGTAAATGCGCAACCACAACCAGAAGATATTCAAAAATGAAGTACGAAAGACAAGCATCGGGTAGTACTAGCCTAGTATGCTGCACGTAGTATAGTTAAGACAACTTAAACAATTAGGCATGTCGAATCAACTAAACATGCTTTTCTAATCTAACGCAGGTTATAATTGCAAGTAAAATAAGGCAAATATGGAGGAAAACTCAATCTCAATATCTTAAGTGAAAATCGGATTTTCAATAATTGGCTCAAGTACACACTCGTCACCTCACGTACAAGGCACTCAAATACCAAATAACAAATCCTAAGGGGAAGGTCCCCCAAACAAGGTTAGACAAGCCACTTATCTCGAACTGGCTCAAAATCAACTAGAAACCACGCCTTTGACACGAGTATCCGACTCCAAATGACCCAAATCTATTCAATTCAATTGCATATCATAAATAATATCTCAAGCAACTGATTCTACTATTAAATTCAAAGACAAGACACGAAATTAGGCAAAATGACCAAAACACCCCCAGACTAACGTCTCGGAATTCGATAATTTTCACATTTTCAGAACCCTCGTACTCTCACGAGTCCAACCATATAAAATCTCCCAAATCGGAGTTCAAACACCTACTCAAAACTCAATAGTTTGGTCTATGAAGTTTTCCCCATTTTTCATTCAAAAATCAGAAATTATGGAAGAATTTGTGATTAGATTAGTGGGTTTTAAGCATAAGGGAGTAAAGAATCGTTACCCAATCGTTGCCCTAAAAAAACCTTCAAAATTTCTCCCAAATCCAAGCTCCCAAGCTTGTATTGTGATAAAAATGGCTAACCCTCATTTTTGAAATGTTAAATACTGTCCAGACATTCAATGCATCGCGAACACGGAGATTAGCTCGCGATCGCAGAGAAGAAAAATAGAAGATGTCAAAAATGCCCTTCACGATAGAGAGGGGTAGGATGCAAATGCAAAGGCTTGGGACTTTAAAGCTACGCGAATGTGTGGTTTGTAACGCGATCGCGATTAAGGAAACTGCTGAGGTCCAGAAGCTGCTCTATGCGAACGTGTGAAAGCGTTCACGAACGCGAAGAATGAACTGGTATAGGTATACGAACGCGGATGATGTAATGCGAATGCGATGAAAGAACTGGTCTCCCCCCAAGATTACACTACGCGAATGCGAGAGGGAGCCAGCGATTGCGAAGAGGAAAAGTCTGCAACAACTGAGTTCAGTTTTTCTGCAATTTTTAACAACACAAAAATGCTCCGTTGAGCATCCGAAACACACCCGAGGCCCCCCGGACCTCAACCAAACTTATGGACCTATCCCATAACATGATTCAAACTTGTAACAATCCTTAAACCACCTAAAATAATGCCGGAAACTCGAATTAAACAAGGATTTGAGCCTAAGAACTTCAATTTCCATCAAAACACACTTTCGATCAAAAACATAACCAAAACATGTCTGAATGACCTGAAATTTTGCGCACACATCCCAAATGACATGATAGAGCTACTATAACTTCAAGAATTTCATTCCAACACTCGGATCAAAAACTCACTATCGGACCAGAAACTTCAAAAATTCAAACTTCGGCATTTCAAGACTAAATGAGCTACGGACTTCCAAAATACATTTCGAACACGCTCCCATCCCCGAAATCACCTAACAAAGCTAACGGAATCATCAGATTTCCATTCCGAGGTCATCTTCACACTTTTCTAACTACGGGCCATTTTTCAACACTTAAGCTCTCATTTAGGGACTAAGTGTCCCAAAACTCTCCGAAACCCAATATTGAACATCCTGACAAACCAAAATAGCCGAAATGTACTTAGGGGAAGCAGTTAATAGGGGATCAAGGAGTTAATTCTTAAGACGACCGGTCGGGTCGTCACAAGCCCAATATCTAAAACAACCCCGCTCAGCTCCGAATTAATTTGAGTCGTTAATCAAATAAGATCAACGGGGCAGATTATTATTCCTTAATTAAACTCTAACTTACTCCCCTTTGACACCTCATTTTTTGAGACCAGTCTCTCTCTCTATCTGTCTCTTCCTCTCCTTCTTCTCTCTAGAACCTTCTGGTTCCTCTTTCTCGATGACCTTCACCCTCTCTCCGGCCATCTCTAGACTCGCCTCTTTCGACCACCAGCTGCCTTGGAGCCTTATCTTGATGGTTCCCTCCATCACTGAGACCCCATGAGTCTCCACCATACAAGACGGTCACAAAATACTTGCACGAGTTTGTTTCTAGCCTTTCTCCGATGGGTTTTGGTTGGACAGTGCTATAAACACCATTATTCTTGAGTTTCACAGTCAGGTTTCTCTTACTTCTCACTGCTTTCTTATGAAACCCTAATCTCAACTGAAACCTCTTGAATCTCTGTATTTCTAATGATTTTTAACTCATGCCTTTATGTTTTGCACTACTCTCTACTCGATCTTTACAATGGCTCAAGTTTTAAACATTTTTGATCCCTTTTTGAAACTAAGGTTTCTGAACCCCTTTTTAAAATCACTTTATTTTTTTTATTTTGAGTACTAATTCGTGATTCTTAGTACTATTTCTAAATATTTTGCTTAAGTCCCATTGGAACCCTAGCTTTATATGTTTGTGTTTGTATCATTTGCTCGTTTGTGTGTTTTTCTCTGAGTTCTGTGCTCTTTGCTTTAATTTTGTTGCTAGTGTTTCACCCCCCTACCATTCTGGGTCCTTCACTTAAGGTTTCTCTCACTGTTTACATGGTAATTTTATACTTATTCTTACAAACCCTTTTCGAGACTGTGATACTTGCCTTATATTGTGATTCTGCATATTTTCCTTATGGTTTGGTACTGATTTCGAATTGCTTCCTTAATTTGTGGGATACTTTCCTCGATTAATAATGATTTCCTAGGTTTTCAGTCTCATTCATTATTCTAAAAACTATTTTTCAGAATTAAAGTGGTATTTTGTCCTATATGTGTGCACAAATATGCTGATTGATTTGCCTGACCTATTTCCCTAATTAGAGTATCACGCACCTAGTCTTTATTGCATACTTTATGATATTCCGTTTCCTTATGTGATCATACCATGCTTTGTGATTTATTTCCTTTTAAATGATTGCATATTACCGTTTGACTTTGATTCCTTAATTAAAGGGGAGTCCATATACTGATTGGATTATGATTGATGCCAGTTCCTTAATTAGGGACTACTACCTTGTTTGTTTACTCGTATTCAGCACTATAAGTACCCCTCCCCCCCTCGCGCCCCAATTCTCTTTTGAAAACAAAACAACGAATACATTGCATATCATAAAATACACACATCAATCACATTGCTCTCTCTTGTTCTATTTCTCTCTTATGCTGTTGTTGCTCCCTATTTCTGATTGTTGTTAGCCAGCTAAAAGTCTAAGGCTAATAGTGTGCTTATACTTTGATTTTTCATTCTGCTGTGTTCTCTGATTATTGGTATGTTCTGATTAAATTCCATGTTCCAAACCAATGTGGTTATTACTACCTCAGTGTGTTCTATTCCTAGTTCTTTTCTACTTATGCTACTGCTGTGCAACATGTGATTCATTCCCAGTTTGCCTGTTGATACTTGCATGCTCATGACTACTGCTTGTTCCTAATCTTACCTGTTATGACTAATATGTTGTTACTATTTACTTTTATGTGTGAATATGACTATTTCAAAGTCTCTTTAAACTCTTTTGATTTTGTGTACCCATGCTTAGTAAGTTTGTATTAAGTCTCTGTATCCTTTGGTGATGTCTGTGTGATGTATTTGTCCCTTTTGCCCATTATCCTTGTGTGCAACTCTCCAACTCTGTGTAAACTCTTTAAATTACCAATTTTCCTCTCCTTCCCGCACTTCACACTACTCTTAGAGAATAGGTTCGACCCCTTTCGTGTGAGCATTGCTTTGGGTACCTCTGAGTACTCACTGAACTTTGACACAGAAGGCTGGTAATCCCACACTACACCTGTCCTACATTCTATTAAGTGTTTGGGTGCTGGTATTGGCCAGGGACCCCAATGTGACCCCAGGGAGCTTTGCCACACCCAGACCATTGCAAAGGCTGTGAAACTCGAAAGGACTGAGGTTGGAAGACTGGTCCTGATTGAAGGCTCCCTATAGAATAACTTCTTATTTTGTTCTTTATTATTGTAATTCAGCTATCATTAGTTTGTAATAATTTGTAAATGAACGATTGGGGGATGAATAGTGAATATGGGTGGGGAGTTATGCATGCTTAGTTTAAATAATGTGTAGAAAACATGCTTATAGGATTTTATTCACTTATCTGCGCAATAGACAACCTGTATAGGACATGCATCTCATTCACTAGAGATCCTGCATTAGGTTCTTTACTTTCAGCCTGTTATCATGTTCATCTTGCAACCATGATCAGTTAATAACGAGCAATAATTGTAATAAGCAAATAATTATTGATGCATTCTCATTGGCATTTAAAAATCATATTTCAGGAACTCCTATGTGCATTAGACATCCTGTTACTTAGGGTGTCATACTTGTCCACGCTATAATTGTTAAATGCCTGATTAGCATGCTTAACCTAATAATACAAGTACAGTTAACTATTTGTGTACCTCTTTTGAAACTAAAAAAATATCAAATAGGCATGTCCACTCTTTAAGATAATTAGACATTGCATACGACGTCTAGGCAAACTTTAGGCTTGATCAGAATCGATTAATCATACTGTTACTAGTTTAAGACTAACCATCTTCTTTTAATTTTAAACTCTGCCGCTCTCATTTTTGCTTTGACCCCCTGGAGTTCACTCTGTTTTTATTAAAAATCATGTACTATATGGAAACGATTTTGAAATGGTGCATCTAGTTACTCTCACTGAGTTTCTGATTTCTTATGTTTTCAAACTACCGGGCTACTATTCTCTGCCAGAATCACGCTATTTTACTTGCCCCGCACCTCGTTAAGCTACTGTCACTATTTCATTTTTTAAACCCTGCTTTAACGGTTCTTTTCACTAACTCAACTGATGTTACCTATTCTTTTTTGTAAAAATTCCTATCTTGAGACCTTGAATGTGTTTGAGATGTGTTGATTATGTGTTCACTTGTGGAGGGATCTGTGAGCCTTTATTTGTCTTTGTATGTTCCCTTATGAGCAGTCCTATTTGTTATGTATGTCACTTAGTATTTTAGCCTTTAAACCTAAGGGTTCAGCGTAGTCCTTACCACATAGGAATAGTGGTCCTAAATACCCTCTAGGACTTATAGGACAAGACGGGTAATAACACGCAATAAGTATTCGTGACCAACTCACGCGTTTAATAACCTTTACGGGGGTGGGAAGGGTAGAATATTGAGATGATGACCGATGTGCTAATATCTCATGTAGCCCCTTTTCTGAGTAGCGATTACTGAATATTGCATTGATGTGATCCATATTAATCATAAACCTAGGACCCCTCTCCCTTTGTTTGCTTTCATCTCTTCTCCTAAAACTATTCAAATCTTTTTCATCAATTTCTGCCTTCTTTACTTACCCTTTAAAAGTTTTCAGCTTATTTGCAATGTTATATGAAATTCCCTCTATTTGAATCCCTAATTGCTTACTTGATTATATGAAGTCATAATATAACATGGCCGGGGACCACACTAGTGGATCTTGAGGGGTGCCTAACACCTTCCCCTCAAGATAATTTCTATCCCTTTCCCAAACTTTGGTTCTTCAAACTCAAACCCCTTCCTAGTGTCCTAATGCACTTTAATCATTAGGTGGCGACTCTTCAATTCCAAAAACCCAAATCCCAAAAGGGAACGATTTGTCCTCCCAAATATCGTGAACCTGATTTCGCGAGAAAAAGGGGTGTCGACACATACGAGTGCGTGGAAGGAATTCAAAGAGTTATATTTCTAGCTGAATCAGTAACGCACGATAAGAATTAAAGAATGTGAAGTTTTTCCTAAAGGTTCAACAGCCTCCCGAGGATAAATATAGATGTCTCCGTACGGATCCGTGAAACTCCACTAAACGTGATCATGACTCATGAGACCTATATAACCTAGTCTCTGATACCAACTTATCATAACCCTAAACTCAGACCTGATCGTGATGGTGCCTCTCGTGAAGACAAGGCCAGCCGACACAACTCACATATTAACCCTTTAATCATTAAGAGTCATTTTTAAGCCTTTAATTAAACAAATATTTTATAATATAAATCTAAATGAACAGTGTGAAAATAACATACAAGCACGACATCGGGGTGTCACTATTCATGAGAATCTACTACAACTGTCTAACCACATCAATCCCAAAATGGTCGGAAAAGTCACAAGAATACATAAGGAAGAATAAAGAGGGAGAAAACAGAGCCACGGTCGCTAGGCAGCTGCCTTGCTAATTCTGATGAAACTGTTACCAAGCTCAGAAATACCTGAATCTGCACAAAAGGTGCAGGGAGTAATGTGAGTACTCCAACCCAGTAAGTAATAAGAGTAGATAAATACTGAGCAATAAGAAATCACGTAAACTACATCATGGCACCATAGAGTATACCGCATGTTTCCAAAACAGGATACAATCAAATTACTTCGCTAAAATTCCATCTTCAATAAAATCATTTGGAAAATACCCTTCTAACCTTTCCCATATAGGTTTTATATATATATATATATATATATATATATATATATATATATATATATATATATATATAAAATGAAAGTGAAAAGAATCATAATCGGCCCCTCGGGCAAAACATAGTTCGTATTCAGTCCCTCAGCATAAAATATATTCACAACCATTTCATAACTTAGAAACTTCAATTTAAATGAAAGTTATTTAAAATATTTGTTCGACATTTTTAATAGAGGCTTGGTCTAAAGATGAGTGAAAGCAGTAATTAAATCAATATTTCGATAGAAACTCACTTTAAGGAGGAGTGAAAAACAGTAAGTCAAACAGGCCCCTCAGGCAAAGCATCACTCATGTGCATGTATATATATAGCCCCTGGGGCAAGCCTCTCAATCACTCATGACTCAACTCTTACCAATCAGTGCTTGTCACACCTCCTTTTTACTATAACCCCCGGGAGGGGTGTAATAGGGAGTTTTTTCCAATTAAAGGACAATCGAAACGGAATTCATTTATTAAAAGATCCAGAGTCACCACTTGGGAGATTTATGGTGTCCCAAGTCACCGGTTGAAACCCGAATCGAGGAAAAGTTAACTCTGTTTAACAGTCCGCGAACCAAAAATCCAAATAAGGAATTCTGTTAACCCGGGAGAAGGTATTAGGCATTCCCAAGTTCCGTGGTTCTAGCACGGTCGCTCAACTATCATATTCGGCTTAATTATCTGCTTTTAAATACATTTTTAACCTATGTACAAATTGTAACTTTTAATCGCTTTTATTATTTTTTAAGGAATATTGAACGTCTTTTAAAACATGTCTTTGGATCGCGCAATATGAAATGCACCCGCAATCCTGAACACAGTTTATTCAACGTTTTGGGATCTAATTTGGGTCATACGAAATGCACACCCGAATTTAATAAGGTAAAATTATTAAATAATGTGCCTAAAAACAACTAACGTATTGTTGACTTTGGAGGGCCATGAGAATTTGCTAAATGGCATGCCTCGTGCTCTAAATATTTTAAAGTCGTAATTATAGAGGGCCAAGTTTATTTAGCATGCATTTGAATTGAATTTGCCTAATGAAATGCTTAACAAAACAGCCCACGTTTGGGCTCAACCAATAAACCCAAAGACTGGAAATCGAGACTCATGTCGAGTCTCGATCAATGCAGGGGCTCCAACAAATTCTCACAACACCTTTCTATCCTCAATTGTCTTAACAACAATTCATGCAGAGACCCATACTTGTATTCAATTTCTGAATTGATCACATAAGAAAATATGGGAAATTTAAATCCATTCAGATCATTTAAACATTAATTCTAACAAATGAAATAAAAAAAAAAATTCCCAAAATTGTAAATAGAATCCTGGATAATTGTTATATGACAAACAACTGACTTCAAACCACGAGACCACGAAATTAACATATCCTATCAACCTTTCATAATAGCTTCGTTTGTCTCATCAACATAGCCTCAAGGTGATAACATGACAAGACAACATAACACATACACAAACACTGAACTGTTACATAACATGAAGCAAAACTCAAACTTAAAGCTCAAACAATCCTTTTCAACATCGTATAGTAACAAACTATAGTAGAGTTGAGCACCATTTACCTAAATGAAGATCAACATCCTAAATCCTTAAAATTATAAGTTCATTTTTATAGTATGCTATCAACATGGGATCATTGGGATAACACACATAATCCAAGACATCATAAATATAGGAGGAAAAAGGGAAAATAAGCTCAAAAGGTCTTGTAGTCAGTTAAGCTTCATTTCAATATACATATTCATAGAACTCTTGCTGATAATGGTTCAGAGAATACCTGAAATTGAAGGAAGCAGATGAACAATGAAAGAACAACAGTTGGTATTTCAACAGAAATTGATAGCAGCAATAGAACAGTAGTGATGAAACCCCATAATCAATTTCGACTCCAATGGAACAGTAAATTCCCAGGCCCAAAATTAGAGTAATGCAATTCATCCAGCTAACACCAACTTGAAACAACTTAAAACTCAATGAAATATTAAAATTGGTAAGTATTTTGAATGTATAACTCTATTTCTCTCTATGTATCCTTGTGTATTTCCAGTGTGTTTTCAAGTTGAAAATTGCTTAAACTCAATGTCCAATTTTCAGAATGTCTAAGCTCTTAAAATCTCTCTTTATCTCATAATCTCTCAATGTGAATTCTCTCTTCAGGTCTGACCCCATCTCTCTCCAATTGCCCCTTGTTTTATACCCTTCCTCCTTTCTTTTGCAGGTCTTTTTAATCTTTTATCCCATACTCTTTTGTTTTCAAGGTTGTGCCCCCTTTGCACATGCCTTCCTCTTAACCCTTTATTATGACCCCTATGTTACCTCTGTCCAACTCCTAAAGGCACTCAAATAGCCATACCAATCCCCTTTTTGTTAATTTAATTCGTTAGTTTAATAGTGCACTTACATTTGGTATTGGCAGGCCGCTCAGTTTCAGAATTCTTAATTATTCCCCCCATGTTCTCTGATTTCCTACCTCTAAGGGTACTTAACAGGCTGTCATTTCCACTACTGATCTTTTCATTTATTAATTCATTAGTTTAGTAGTGTATTATCCCTTCACCATTATTAAAATCTCCTTAAATGAACCATTATGTAACTTGCATCATCCAGGGTTATTAAACAAACACACAGAAACTACAGAAAGATTTTAAATCTTAAAATTGAACCATTTCAGTGTTCTTATACCAAAACAACATTTAAATGGTTTGAGAATCTAAATCGTCTGCAAAACTGATTAACAATACATTCAAACATGGAATGCACTAGTTCTATTAGCTTCAAAAGGACTATTTCACGTGACTAAATTATCAAACGATATATGATTTTAAACAAGCCGACTACACAAACTTAATGAAACTAAGAACAAATTCACAGAACATTTTGAAAAACAAAACAACTAACAAAAATGGTTTTATACTAGTGGATTGGTCGAGTTTCAACTGAAATTGACAGAGAGAAGAAAAAGAGATGGGGAAAGATCAAAGATAGAATAAACTGATAAGAATAGACAAGAAATTAGGAGATAACTCACCAGCCAGGCTCGAACTTTGAATTGACATTCTAAGTCAACACAAAATAGTTACAAACGTTTGCTCTTGTTGGAGAACAACTGAGTGCCATTATTTTGTGTTGAAACACGCTTGAATAAGCCAAGAAATCCAACAAATGACCTTAGTGCATTGGTCAAAAATTTAGGGTCTAGGGCTTGGCTTCAGATTTTATATTCGAAGATTTTAAGCCTTATTCGAGGGAAGCTGGTATGGGATTTGGGGTGAGGGTAGTCTGGTGGTGGCATGGTGTCAATTTGGGGTTAATCGGGTAAACTAGGGTTCCGAGTCTATTTTAAATCTAATATTGGAGGAGTTTGGCTAGGATTCGAGGGATGAGGGTTAGGGATTTGGAATGGGGAGAGGGAGGAGGTCCTGGGTGTGGTTTTGGTGGCGTTTGGACATTGCCCGTTGCCGTGGGTGATTTTCGGTGGGCGACGGGCGGTGGCATTACACATGGGTGTCTTTAAGAGACGGGGAAGGGGATAGAAAATAGGGGGTTTGGTTTGGGTAGGGTAGATGGGTTTTGGTATATTAAAATTAGGGAGTTAATTTGGGTCGTTGGATTATGAGAATTCAACGTCTCATATTATTCACTTACTGAAATAGAGTCCTTTCGGCTAAGGGGATCAGATGGATTCTGGATTGGGTCAGGTACGGGTTGTGGTCTGGTTGGGGAAGACGGTCTGGACCGTTCGATCAAATTAAATGAACGGTCCTGATTAATTCAAGACCGAACGACTTCGTTTCATCTGGAAGGGGATGGACCGGGTTGGGATTGGTATTGGGCCGGTTCCTAACAATTTTTTGGACAAAATTGATTGGGCCCGGGGAATTTGGCCTAATTCCAGCTCCCTTTTCTTTTTCTTTTCTTTTGTTTTCTTTTTCCTTTACTTTCTTCCTAAATTTTTTTCAAAGATTAAAACCCTAAAATTATAAAACCAAATTAACTTAAGAATACTAGTTATCTCTAAATAACAATTTTTGCAAATAATTAAGTACCGAAATCACATAATTAAACACTAAAAATGCAAAGTGTATTATTTTTTTATGATTTTCTAATTATTGTAAAATAAATAATTTATGATTTAACTAAAGTTATAAAATTAAATTATAAATACAAATGCATTGATCAAATAAACATACATACACACAAACACAAACAATAACTGAAAACCACGAAAATTCACAAAATTGCACACAAAGGAAAATTATTTTATTTTGAATTTTATGGGAATAATTCGTATAGGAAAAAATCACGTGCTCACAGCTGCCCCTCTTTGTCAGGAAACACGAAGAGTTTTCGTGCAAAGATAAAATGAGCGGATACGAGCGATTTTTGCCCGTTTGAATATTCCGTGTGAAGCATTTTTTGAAAGATTTTACCGAACCTCTGCTTCAAAGGTCTCCTACATATCCTTGGCCAAAAAGGATTCAGGTCAATATAGTTCGGGAGTTTTGGTAGCTGGGACTACCATAAACTGTTCTTTACTGTTGCTGCTGCTGCTGCTTACTGACCTCCTTATTACACCGTACTAAAAGAAATAAAGAAGCTAAAATAAACTATGGTCTATGAATTACAAAGATTTATTTTCAAACTTGTTCTTGCGGCTGTTGTTGCCTTGTTTACTTGTATTTCCTCCGAAGTTCCCTTGTTGTTGTCTTGCATCAAATTCTTGAGATGCTCTTTCTTTCGTCAGGTGGATACCTGATTATTGATACTGAACTGCTTCTTCTCTTCCTGTGAAACTCGACTTGTTTTCTTTTTGAAAACTTGAATTGTCTTCCTTTGACCATTGTTGCGTTCCCCTGGTTTTCCAGGTGGATGCCTAACTTCAAAATCTACAACTATTATTCCTTGTTCTCCAGGTGGACGCCTGACTTCAAAAACCTTCAACTATTGTTCCTCGTTCTCCAGGTGGACGCTTGACTTCAAAAACCTTCAACTACTATTCCTTGTTCTCCAGGTGGACGCCTGACTTCAACTATCTTCAATTATTGTTCCTTGTTCTCTAGGTGGACGCCTGACTTCAACTATCTTCAACTATTGTTCCTTCTTCTCCAGGTGGACGCCTGACTTCAACTATCTTCAACTATTGTTCCTTGTTCTCAAGGTGGACGCCTGACTTCAACTATTGTTCCTTGTTCTCCAAGTGGACGCCTGACTTCAACTATCTTTAATTATTGTTCCTTGTTCTCCAGGTGGACGCCTGACTTCAATTATCTTCAACTATTGTTCCTTGTTCTCCAGGTGAATGCCTGACTTCAACTATCTTCAACTATTGTTTCTTGTTCTCCAGGTGGACTCCTGACTTCCACTATCTTCAACTATTGTTCCTTGTTCTCCAAGTGGACGGCTGACTTCAACTATCTTTAACTATTGTTCCTTGTTCTCCAGGTGGACGCCTGACTTCAATTATCTTCAATTATTGTTCCTTGTTCTCCAGGTGAATGCCTGACTTCAACTATCTTCAACTATTGTTTCTTGTTCTCTAGGTGGACTCCTGACTTCCACTATCTTCAACTATTGTTCCTTGTTCTCCAGGTGGACGCCTGACTTCAACTATCTTCAACTATTGTTCCTTGTTCTCCAGGTGGACGCCTGACTTCAGCTATCTTCAACTATTGTTCCTTGTTCTCTAGGTGGACGCCTGACTTCAACAAAAGTAGATAAAATAAAGAAAATTTTTTGCTCTAGTTTGGTGGCTGCTGGGTACTTGCTCTTCCTTCGCGAAAAATTTCTCTACCATCAACAATATTTCCTGCCCCTGTTTCAAATCAAAGAAAAATCTGGTCGGTTTAGGGTGTGGTGATTTGTTGTAATACTCCTGCTGGGGATGGTTTTCCCTTCTCTCCTTTCCATACTTGGTGTTGTCCGACTGCCTTGACCTTGGTCGAGAATCTCCGACCCTCGGACTACTCCTTATCCGCAAACTTCCCAACTGTTGCTTTCCATTTCTAGTCTTTCTTATCTGATCCCATTCCTTTCACGGAATCTTAGACCATTCCATCATTTGGATTTCCAATGACGCCTTTTACGTCCCATCACATTATCGTCAGCCTATCCTAGCCACACTTCGCTTCGCACCATATTGGAAACTGGTAGTAAGCTTTGAAATTCCTTCTTATTTGTTAGAATCAAATTATTATTGAAAAAGCCTTAGCCAAAAGAAAAAAGAAATGTGATGATTTCAAAAGATAAGAATAAAAGAGAAGATCTTCCTTTAGAAGACTGTTTGAGAAAAGAAAAAGGACTTATCAGAATGGGATAACTAATCCCAATGATCATGTTGTGCATTTTGGATTAACCAACTCAGTCTATTTAATTCAATCAATTTCCAATTGTCTTGCTTCGCGTCTCAAGATTCTTACAACCCAATTCTTTGCCGAATCATCATCTTTCTTTTGCTTGATGCCTCGACGGATTTCTGCCGCCATCCTTATCTCACATGCCCCTTTCTCTATTCCTCGCCGCCTCATGGTGCCCGTAAAGGTTTTCACCAGTAAGACTCTCTCATTTTTGGATTCCTCTCAGCTTTGATCGCCTTATAACGCCCTTCGAGGGTTTTCACCACTAAGTCTCTCTCATTTCTCTCATCCTTCGTCGCCTTTGTGGGTTTTTAGCGATAAGACTCTCATTTTTTCATTTCTTTGCTTAAACCGGAGCGTTTCCCCTGGTATGAATCATCTTTAGTTGCTTGACTTGGCACCTCTTGAAGATTGATCGGGAGGTCTTTCTTTCGACATTAATATAGGTTCTTGGATATGGTTGGAAAGAAAAAGGGTATCAAAAGCTCAACCAAATTCAATGGGTTAGAATTACAACTTTTGGAACCAAATTTCTTATTACAAACACAACTTCTGCCCCATTTTCTTTCTTGGGGATCTTTTGATTTTTGTTTCATTATGAACGAGCCGTGAAGCTGCCTGCGTATCCTTAAGAGGAATCAGGTCAAACGTAGTTCACCCTATTTTCCTCGTTGTTATGCATTCACTTATATTTTTCTTTTCTATTTTTTTTCTTTTTCCTTCTTTTTATTGTTGATTCCAAAAGAGGAGTATGAAATAAAAATGAATAAGGCTCAAAGGAGGAAAACAAAAGGTAAAGGATAGCAGAACAACTTGCCTTCGTCATTTCAGTCTTCGAAACAATGCCAAATACAAATAACCATAATAAACCAAAGAAAATCACACATAGTATCTTTTGACTGCATCAGAGTTAATTGCCATATCTACACATTTGCTTTCGATGTCTGTTAGATACAAAGCACCATTGGATAACACTCTTATCACAATGAATGGACCTTGCCAATTTGGGGCGAACTTGCCTTTCGCTTCAGCCTGATTTAGAAGGATGCATTTCAAAACTTGCTGACCCACTTCAAACTTCCGGGGACGCACCTTTTTGTTATATGCTCTTGCCATTCTCTTTTGATATAACTGACCATGGCACACCGCTGCCAATCTTTTCTCATCAATCAAACTCAACTGCTACAATCGGGTTTTGACCCATTCATCATCATCATCAATCTCAGCCTCCACGACAATCTGCAAGGACCGGATTTCAACTTCTGTAGGTATTATGGCTTCAGTGCCATATACCAACAAATAAGGAGTTGCACCTACTGAAGTACGAACAGTAGTGCGGTAACCCAACAGGGCAAATGGTAATTTTTCATGCCATTGCCTGGAACCTTCTGCCATTTTCCTTAGTATTTTCTTTATGTTCTTGTTGTTCGCTTAGACTGCTTCGTTCGCCTTAGGACGATATGGGGTAGAATTGCAATGCGTAATCTTAAAATGTTAACATACTTCCTTCATCAAATTGCTGTTAAGATTAGCACAGTTATCTGTGATGATTACCTTTGGGATTCCGAACCAACAGATGATATTCGAGTGGACAAAATCAACCACTGCTTTCTTGGTTACAGACTTGAAAGATTTAGCCTTTACCCACTTGGTGAAATAATCAATGGTCACCAAAATAAACTTGTACCCGTTTGGATGCTACTGGTTCAATTGGTCCAATGACATCCATGCCCCAAGAAACGAAGGGCCATGGTGCTGACATTTTGTGCAATTTTGATGGCGGAGAATGAATCAAATCGCCGTGTACTTGGCATTGATGACACTTGCGCATAAAATAGATACAATCACGCTCTATGGTGAGCCAGTAATATCCTGCTCGAAGAATTTTCTTCGCCAGAACATATCCACTCATGTGTGGTCCGCAAATTCTCGAATGTACCTCGGACATGACACTCGTGGCTTCTTTAGCATCTATACATCTCAAAAAACCAAGGTCTGGTGTTCGTTTTATACAAAACCCCTCCACTGAGGAAAACTCCACTCGCCAACCGCCGAATTGTTCTTTTTTGATTACATCGGATATGTTCCCATTTTGATGTACTCCTTGATGTCATGAAACCATGGTTCGCCGTCAACTTCTTCCTCAATCACATTACAGTAAGCGTGTTGATCGCGGACTTGAATATGTAATGGATCAACATAAGCTTTGTTCGGATGATGTAACATTGAGGCTAAGGTAGCCAAAGAGTCGGCAACCTCATTATGAACCCTTGGAATATGCCTGAACTCCACTGATTGAAACCGTTGACAAAGATCATGCAAACATTGCCTGTAAGGTATGAGTTTCAAATCCCGTGTTTCCCACTCTCCTTGAATTTGATGTACCAGGAGGTCTGAGTCCCCTAAGACCAAAACTTCCTGAACATCTATATCTGCAGCTAACCTTAAACCCAAAATGCATGCCTCATATTCTGCCATATTGTTGGTACAATAGAAATGAAGTTGAGCTGTAATAGGATAGTGATGTCCTGTTTCAGAAATAAGCACGGCCCCTATTCCAATCCCTTTCATGTTTGCTGCCCCATCGAAGAAGAGTTTCCAACCTATTTTTTCAGTCAGTTCTAGCTCATCAATATGCATCACTTCTTCATCAGGAAAATAAGTCCTCAACGACTCATATTCTTTATCAACTGGGTTCTCGGCCAAATGATCCGCCAATGCTTATGCTTTCATTGCAGTCTTCGTCACATAGACGATATCAAACTCTGTGAGTAAAATTTTCCACTTTACAAGCCTCCCTGTGGGCATAGGCTTTTGAAAGATTTACTTTAAGGTATCCAACCGTGAGATGAGGTAAGTAGTATATGATGACAGATAATGCTTCAACTTTTGCGCTACCCAAGTCAAGGCGCAACATGTCTTCTCAAGATAAGTATACTTAACCTCATAAGCCGTGTATTTCTTGCTAAGATAATAGATGGCCTGTTCCTTCCTGTCGGTGATGTCATGCTGTCCCAGTACACAGCCAAATGAATTCTCCAGGTCCGTTAAATAAAGGATCAACGATCTCCCTGGTTCCTGTGGATACAACACAGGTGGACTCGTCGAATACCTCTTTATCTTATCAAATGCTTCTTGACACTCATCAGTCCATTTGACCGTGGCATCCTTCTTTAGCAACTTGAAAATGGGCTCGCAAGTCATCGTGAGCTGAGCAATAAACCTGTTGATGTAGTTCAATCTTCCTAGTAGACTCATTACCTCAATCTTGTTCCTTGGAGGTGGCAATTCTTGGATGGCTTTGATTTTTGATGGATCTAACTAAATGCATCGCCGACTGACTATGAATCCCAATAGCTTTCTGGATGGAACCCTAAATGCACACTTGGCAGGGTTAAGTTTAATGTTGTACCTGCGAAGCCTCTGAAAGAACTTCCTCAAATCTCCGACGTGGTCGGCCTGTTGCTTTGACTTGATGATCACATCATCCACGTATACCTCAATCTCCTTGTGTATCATATCGTGAAACACAGTGGTCATTGCTCTCATGTATGTTGCCCCAGTATTCTTCAAATCGAATGGCATCACTCTATAGCAATAAGTTTCCCACGACGTGATGAATGTCGTCTTCTCTGCGTCCCCTTCATCCATCAGAATCTGATGATACCCAACATAGCAATCCACAAAATATCCAATCTCACGCTTCGCATAATTTTAAATCAAGATGTGGATATTGGGTAATGGGAAGTTATCCTTTGGGCTTGCTTTGTTAAGATTGCGGTAATCAACGCATACCCTGATCTTGTCGTCCTTCTTCGGTACTGGCACTACATTGGCCAACCATTCAAGATATCGGGTGACTAGAATAACCTTCGCATCCAGCTGCTTAGTTATTTCTTCCTTAATCTTCACACTCATGTCAGTTTTAAATTTTATCAATTTTTGCTTGACATGAGGGAATGTCAGATCAATGGGCAATTTGTGAACCACTAAATCAGTGCTTAAACCTGGCATGTCATCACACGACCATGCAAAAATATCATTGTATTCAATGAGTGTTTCAATTAATTCTTTTCGAGTCTTCGATTCAAGATGGATGCTTATTTTAGTCTCTCTGATATTACTCGCGTATCCTAAATTGATGGTTTTGGTATCATTCAAGTTGGGCTTAGAATTTTCCTCAAAATGACTCAATTCTTTACTGATCTCCTCAAAAGCCTCATCTTCGTCAAATTCTGACTCGTATTCACACTCTACCTCTTGAACTATTATCTCAGATTGATTTCTTAGACTAGGTTGATGATTTTTTATGCACGTCATATCATTAGAACCGGTGTAAAAGGAACTGTACAGAAAAGAAAAGAAGAAAACAAAAGTAAAATTTATCAGGAGTGAAGAAAAGGAAGAAATTGCATTTCATTAAAAATGGAAGATAACAAGGTTTTCACACTCAAAACAAAAATAAAAATTTGGATTATAACCCTAAAATAATCCGTACAAACTTAAAGAAAAATCAAAGCAGACTACCAAGGCTCCCTCTAGGTAGGGAGAGTAGTAGCCTTCCAATTATTAATCTTCACTTTTGGCCCGATAAAATATATTTCTGCGTCGCTAAGACCCTTGCCGAATTCTACCATGTTCACCCCGCTGAATAACAACTCAAACCTTTCTATCAACTCCTTATCAGGATCAACCCCAGCATTGGGAATCGTTGTTGCTGGTCGTCTTCTAGTACCAGACTTGACAAATGACCTGGAGAGACGTGAGACCGACTTCAGAAGGACCCATGCTCTCTGTTTTAGCTTCTTGGATCTTCTTATGCCCGTGATTGTGGGTTGGAATACCAGACCAAAGGTTCCCACATTTTCAGGGAGGGATACTAGTTGTATGATGCCTTGCAAAGCAGACTCTAGACCTTTTTCCTGGTATAAACCCATTCTTCAGCATTTCATATGCTACCATGACTTACGCAGCTGTTATCTTCAAATTAGGGATACACCTTCCCTCTTGCACTTTCTCGACCGTCGTTGCGTCAGAAACTTGGTAGACCCATGGTCCCTCGCTATCTTCCATCTCGATGACTGGCACAATGGTGTCGCTTTGTGCACACAAATTGTCTTCCCCATGCACCACTATCTCCGGCCTGTCCCATTCGAACTTGATCATCTGGTGAAGAGTTGATGGTACTGCTTTAGCGGTGTGGATCCATGGTCGACCCAATAGTAGATTGTATGAGATGGCTATATCCAGCACTTGTAATTCCATTGTGAACTCCACTGGTCCTATCGTTAATTCCAACACTATGTCCCTGTCTTTGCCCCCTCCGTCAAAATCCTCGCACACAGATACTGTTCTTGTGGATCCTCCCGTTCTCTACTTTCAGCTTGGTAAGAGTGGAGAGAGGACAGATGTTCACACTTGAACCGTTATCAACCAATACCCACGTGACCACAGAATTCTCACATTTCACTGCCAGATAAAGTGTTCTGTTGTGTTCCGTACCCTCTTCGGGCAATTCATCATCAGGGGAAGTGACCCTGTTTACTTCGAAGATTTTGCTGGCTATTTTCTCCAAGTGATTCACAGTGATTTGTCGGGAACATGCGCCTCATTTAAGATTTTCGTCAATGCTCGACAATGCTCATCCGAGTGGAGCAATAATGAAAGCAAGGAAATCTGCGCCGGTGTCTTCTTCAACTATTCTACAATGGAATAGTCCTGCATCTTCATCTTTTTTAGGAACTATTTTGCTTCCTCTTCCGTCATGGGTTTCTTTGCTGAAGTTAAATTATCCTTAGCTTTTCTCAACTCTGCGGGAGCAAAGCACCTTCCTGACCGAGTTAATTCTTGAGCCTCGCAGACCTCCTCCTTGACCTCCCTTCCTTTATACATCACTTCCATCTGTCCGTAGTTCCACGAAATAGCCTTGCTGTTGATTATCGGTAACTGGGTTACCGGCTTGATGAAAACTTGATTGACACGGGCCCCTTCCACAATTATGATGGGTTTGCTAACTGCTCTTGGCACAATCACCCTTACTCCTTCCTTTTTTGTTGTGATCTTACTAGGAGATCCTTTATCCACTGCCACAGATGGTCTGACACTCTTTTCAATGGACTCGAGCGCTGACCTTTCCCTTGTTAGCTGCTCTATTGCCTTTGTCTCACTGTACCGAATTGTCATCATGGTCTGTGATGGCTTCTTCGGCTCTCCCTCTTTGTGAACAATTTCAATCATGTTCGCCTCTGGGTGGGCTGGCATTGGATTCATGTTGATATTGGGTGTCTCAAGAGCTTGCACTTCAATTATATTAGTATCAATGAGCTCCTATATCGCACTCTTCAAGTGCCAGTACTTCTCAGTATCATGCCTCGAGGTACCTGAACAATACTCACAACTGACAGAGTAATCAAGGTTTTTTGGAGGTGGATTTGGCAATTTAGATTGTATTGGCCTCAGCATGTTCAGTTGTCTGAGCCTGTGGAACAAGCTGACATGCGACTCACCCAATGGAGTGAATGTTTTCCTCTTTTGTGCCCGGTCACCCCTGAAAGCTAGATTAGGTCGGAAACTTTGGCCGGGAGGGTTTCTGTTCTGTGGAGCGGGACCACACCATTGGGTATGGGACGGAGGTTAGTTATATGCTTGGGCATGGTGAACAGAAAAATGAGGTTCGGGATATGGGTAGTAGTGGTGGGGTGAGCTATATGGAGTGTGGGGGTAAGTTTGAGAGTGGGGTTGGGGTTGATTATGGTAAGGTGATGGGCCCCGGGGCCAAGCTCTTGACTCAACTGTTGCGACGTCCTCCTTTTTTTCCTTCCTAATATACCTCCAGAGCCGTTTTGGATGGCTTGGGTGGTTTCCTTGATCGCTGAGTAACTCATGATTTTGTTGGACTTAAGTCCCTCCTCCACCATGTTTCCCATTTTTACCACCTCGTTAAATGACTTCCCTACTGCCGATACCAAATGACCAAAGTACGTGGTCTCTAAGGCCTGTAAGTAATAGTCAACCATCTCGCCTTCTTTCATCGGACGGTCAACCCTCACGGCTTATTCTCTCCAACGGAAACCGTATTCTCTGACACTCTCCCCGGGTTTCTTCTCTATTTTTGTCAATGTCACCGATCCTGGACAATTTCCAGATTATACTGGAAATGGCATGCAAATGCTTAGGCTAGATCATCCCAAGTATACCACCTTCCGTGGTCTTGACGGGTGTACCATTCTAACGCTGAGCTGCTCAAACTTTGGCTGAAGTACGCCAGTAACAAATTTATCCCTTCCTCCTGCTCCTCTCATTTTACTACAGAAGCCTCTCAAATGAGCCACCGGATCACCGTGCCCGCTATACAAATCAAACCTGGGCATTTTGAACCCTACCGGCAGCTGCACATTTGGGAATAAACAAAGGTCTTTATAAGCTATGCTCACCTTGCCTCCTAATCCCCGCATGTCTCGGAAAGATTGTTCTATACTTTTCATTTTTCGGAACATCTCTTCCTGTTCAGTATTTCTGGCTGTTTTTCTGCTCCCCCTGGTGGGTCGGAACGTGTATCATATGGGTATGTTTCGAGAGCTTTGAAGGTGGGCTCTGGCGGGTAATATTGGTTATCTTAGGCCTGGAACATGGGCTCGCTAGAGGAGTTATCGATTGCAGCTGGTGGGGATGCCACCAAGACAGGGGTGACCGGCGAAGGATAATGTGGGACTGGTCTTGGAACCTGTGGCACATGAGAAGTGGTGACATGATAGTGTTGGTAAATAGGGAAACTTAGATTGTTGGATAGATGATCCTGAGATTGGGCTGGTGGCGGGGTAAAAGCAGGGTTAGCGGGATAAGATAGAGGTGGTTGTCCTTTAGTCTAGGCCTGATACATTTCGGCCATTTGTTTCTTTAACTTATACATTTCCTTCTTCATCGTGCCGATATCCAACTCCTATACCTCTACACTTGTGTCAACCTCTGGGATAGACATGATTTCTGGTATTGATCCCTTTGATCTAGTTTGGTAATGGTAGTGTGCTAGTATCCTCTAGATAAACTAATTGCTTGAATTCTCTGGAATACAACAAATTTGTTAGTTTTTAAACTTTAACAGATATGCAATCGCACATTGGGATGCAATGCACCTAGGCAATTAACCATTTTCTATCATGCATTTTCTTCAGTTGCGTGCGTCATTCCGGCCTCTCATAATTGTGCCCCTTTTTTCAACACCTCTCAAACTTTCCTTTATTTTATTTATTTTTCATTTTCCCCCTTTTTTTCTTCTTTTAGTGGTGATCAGATCTTATATAGACTGCCTACGTATCATGTCCCCGCATGAATCAGACCGTGCGTAGTTCTGGCCAAAAACTAAGTGGCAAAACATTTTTCATAGGACAATTGCTTTGATACAGACTTAGAAAAAGTTTACAGACTCTGAAAAGACGAAAACGCAAACTTAAAAAGGACCAACCTACAAACTTACAAACTTTAAAGAAAAAGTACAGACTCAAACAAAGACTAGGAATACATTAATGACCCAAAATTTTCGAGGGCCCGCGAGGAATCATTCGGCCTCGCTGCGGGCCTTTGTGCAAGATCTCTTTGAAGCCTCTCCAAATCGTTCATTATTTTCTTGACGAATGTCATTACTATTTCAAAAAGGTGGTACGGGTCATGTCCTCGCATGCTCGGCATTTTGCAGTAATGTAATGTGCGATGTTTCTGACCCCTTCTCTAATCCTGATCTTTTCTTGTAGCAACTGTCATATCTGTTGGTCTCGCATTTTTAGCACTCAAGAGTTATGAAGGAGTTGATCTTTAAACCTATGCATTTGTTCCTCCATCTGCGCCATCAGGACATAACAGTGTTTCCTATTCGCTCTGAAATCTCTAGCTTGCCTGGCTACCTTATCTTCGAGAGTGACTATTCTTTCTCTCAGGATGCTGATGGTCCCCTCGTAGTACCTCTTCATCTGTTACATATGTTATGCCCGCTCTTTTGCACCCATTGCCAATCTGGCCCAGATCCTTGTCAGAGCAGCTTCAGATTTTCCCAAGTCCTCTTGACATTCGAGGGCTTTCTTTTTCAAACTGACTATGAGTTTTTCATCAGCCTGACTCTTTTCTGCAGTTGTCTTCATCTTTTGATCTGGGATTTGAGTACTTGCTTCTCTCGTGCCCATTGAGCCCCTTCCTGCTCAAAATCGGCCTTTTGTATGTCCATGGCTGCTTCCAGTATTCCCTTATCTTCTTGTAAAGTGTCAATATGAGATTGGAACTCTCGTGCCACTTCCCTTTTAGAATTTCTAACTCTGGATTCTATCTCCTTCTCCCAATCAACTGCGTGCCTTATGGATCTTTCGGGTCTTTGCTCGGGAGCAACCTGATTGTGAAACCACTCAAGGTATGCGAGGCTTACCTCCCCATGTATGCGGTCTGCTACCATCTCGTCTACATCAGAAAATCGACCACTAAACCAGATCTTTTGTGCATACGATTCCCTTGGGGGTTCCTCTCCTGTGAATTCCCATACAAACGGACGCATGTCCTCGATCGGGGACCTCTTTTGTTCTCTCCCTAGCTAACGCATGACGCGTTGGGGTGCGTAGAGTTGGAAACCTCTGAAACCCATGAGTATGAAGAATAGGCGATATGTCGACATATGCATGACCCTAGCGGAAGGGAACTAATAATAATTCCAAGTGAGTATATCCGCATCCAATGAACAAAGTAATTCCTGCCAGGCCCTCACCCCATTTGGAACATTACAACTTGCGGCCCTGCCTAGATGACAACGAATGTAATTCAACCAGTTTCCATTGAAATTTATCACTATTGGATGATGATAAAGGTGCTCTATGAACCACATCTGCGACATATTGTTGCATCCTTCGAAGTAATCTCCACCTTCTTGGCATCGGGTCAAAGCTCGAAAAATGTCTCCTAGAATCATGGGAAGAATGGTATGTTCCTCGCTACTTTGTAAATACGGGACTACCGCTAATAATCGAATTCTGATTCGCCCATCACGCTCTGGAAATACCATGGTACCTAGAAATGATATCATGAACGCGAAGATTCTCAATTCCCTCCAAGCGTCGTGACTCAATTGGTTGACGAATTCTACGCCCAAGAATTTCTCAAACCCTTTCTTGTCCCCAAACTTGTCATAGAGATATTCTAGTGAAACCCAGCCTTCATTTAAGCAACCCATTGGAATGCGACGGAGGCATAATTTCTTTAAAAAGTTGTTCACACCAACTTTTCTTAGAGCAGCAGGCTTTTTCCCGTGAAGGTCTCTCCCCAATCCTGTGAACCCACCTAATTCTTCCAATGTGGGCGTTATTTCACAACCTTTGAACCTGAAGACATTGTTTGTTGGGTCCCAAAAACCCACTGGAGCCTCAATTAAATCCCTATTAGGTTCAATTCCCATGATGTTTGTAAGGAACTTGAGGTATTTAAATACTTGATTTCGTTCCCAGCTAGCAAAACTAGCCCACCAATTACAGAGGCTGCTCGAGGTCTTATCTCAGATCATGAACATATGAGGTGTTTCGTCCCATGCCCTTTTATGGCCACTTCTTTATGGAGAACTCATGGTGATCCTAGATAAAATAAAAAAGGGTTAAGACTCTCCTAAACCATATACAAATTATGACCATTTTTTATATTTTTTTTATAAAGAGAAAATCATCATTGTTTCTCGCCGTTTTATAAAAATATCTGGTTTCGTCAATACGGCCTTTCAGCACATGAAGAAGATTTAAAGTCTGTGTTTGCTAACCGAAAAAAAAATTGTATTTAAGAAATGACTATAGGTAGCTGTTCTTGCAAAACAGTCCTCCGACGCCCTTTTGTAGGCGTTTGGCTATTTTACCCAAAATGGCATTACCTTTACTCACGACAAAAATAATGACATTTATTTACCCCTAAATTTATTTTTTTCCAAAATAGTTGAACCCGATATGGGTTGCCTACGTATCCCATATCCGGTAATAATCAAACATACGTAGTTCAGCCGGACTTGACGGAAATAAAATCAACTATTTTCAAAAAGGAAAACATAAAATTTTGGCGGAGCTTTGCTATCCTTTTCAAATCCTGATTTTTTCCTAAAAGAATAATTATTCATTTTTTGTTCTTTTTCTTTTTATTTTTTGAATTTTTTTTTTCAAAAATTCTCTTTTTTCATTTTTTTTCTTTTAATTCTCCTCTCATTATTAAAAAACCGATCAACATGTAATCCTGAAGCAAATGAATGCACAAGTAGCAAGTAAGATGCATCAAGATGGTCTTTTTCATTTTGGTGCACCTGTCCTAGACAGACCCAACCCCTGTGTTGAGTTTCCAAGGTCGAATGCACATGACGCAAATAAAGCGAACCTACTAGGGATATCCAGCATGAGGTTTGTTCATCTGGGTTCAAATCTTATTGGAGAAAGTATCTAGACTGACTTACTCGAGCGGACAACTCAAGCCAAGTACGGTCAGTATACCGGTAGCATTGCTTTCCGGCTTAACTGGTGGTGCTTCCCGCCTAAAACATGTGTGACTAAAATCCTTTACTGGGTGCCAAGCACCTAGGCTATCTCAAAGAAAGCAGGCTATGTCAAGTAAATGCCCAATTTTGATTTCAAGAAGACTCAGAAGGGGTGCGTGAGAAGACAGTTTATATACACAGTTCAAAAATTATCAAAGCGGTAAAGAGCAACATTTAGCACATTTAAGTCAAAACATGTAATAGGAATCATATAATAAATAAGCCAAATACAACAATTATTCGAAGCTCGAATTCTTGAACCCTGAACCAGTGGTTCTGGGTACCATCCCCAGCAGAGTCGCAAGAGCTGTCACATCTCCTTTTTACTACACCCTCCGGGAGGGGTGTAATAGGGAGTTTTTTCCAATTAAAGGACAATCAAAAAGGGATTCATTTATTAAAAGATCCAGAGTCACCACTTGGGAGATTTATGGTGTCCCAAGTCACCGTTTGAATCCTGAATCGAGAAAAATTTGACTCTGTTTAACAGTCCGCGAACCAGAAGTTCGAATAAGGAATTCTGTTAAGCCCGGAGAAGGTATTAGGCATTCCCGAGTTCTGTGGTTCTAGCACGGTCGCACAACTGTCATATTCGGCTTAATTATCTGAGTTTAAATACATTTTTAACCTATGTACAAATTGTAACTTTTAACCGCTTTTATTAGTTTTTAAGGAATATTGAACGTCGTTTAAAACATGTCTTTGGATCGTGCCATATGAAATGCACTCGCAATCCTGAACACAGTTTATTCAACGTTTTGGGATCTGATTTGGGTCACACGAAACGCACACCCAAATTTAAGAAGGTAAAATTATTAAATAAAGTGCCTAAAAAGAACTAATGTATTGTTGACTTTGGAGGGCCATGAGAATTAGCTAAATGGCATGCCTCGTGTTCTAAATATTTTACAGTCGTAATTATAGAGGGCCAAGTTTATTCAGCATGCATTTGAATTGAATTTGCCTAATGAAATACTTAACAAAACAGCCCACGTTTGGGCTCAACCGATAAACCCAAAGACTGGAAATCGAGACTCAATGTCGAGTCTCGATCAACGCAGGGGCTCCAACAAATTTTCACAAAACCTTTCTATCCTCAATTGTCTTAACAACAATTCATGCAGAGACCCATACTTGTATTCAATTTCTGAATTGATCACATAAGAAAATATGGGAAATTTAAATCCATTCAGATCATTTAAACATTAATTCTAACAAATGAAATAAAAAAAGAATTTCCCAAAATTGTAAATAGAATCCTGGACTAATTATTATATGACAAACAACTCACTTCAAACCACGAGACCACGAAATTAACATATCCTATCAACCTTTCATAATAGCTTTGTATGTCTCAACAACATAACCTCAAGGTGATAACATGACAACACAACATAACACATATACAAACAAGGAATTGTTACATAACATGAAGCAAATCTCAAACTTAAAGCTCAGACAATCCTTTTCAACATCATATAGTAATGAACTATAGTAGAGTTGAGCACCATTTACCTAAATGAAGATCGACATCCTAAATCCTTAAAATTCAAAGTTTATTTTTACAGTATGCTATCGACATGGGATCACTGGGATAACACACATAATCCAAGACATCATAAATATAGGAGGAAAAAGGGAAAATAATCTCAAAAGGTCTTGTAGTCAGTTAAGCTTCATCTCAATATACATATTCATAGAACTGTTGCTATCAATGGTTAAGAGAATACCTGAAATTGAAGGAAGCAGATGAACAATGAAAAATCAGCAGTTGATATTTCAACAAAAATTGACAGCAGCAATAGAACAGTAGTGATGAAACCCCAGAATCAATTTTGACTCCAATGGAATAGTAAATTCCCAGGCCCGAAATAAGAGTAATGCAATTCACCCAGCTAACACCAACTTCAAACAACATAAAACTCAATGAAACAGTAAAATTGGTATTCTTTTTCAGTATTTTGAATGTATAACTCTATTTCTCTCTATGTATCCTTGTGTATTTCCAGTGTGTTTTCAAGTTGAAAATTTCTTAAACTCAATGTCCAGTTTTCAGAATGTCTAAGCTCTTAAACTCTCTCTTTATCTCAGAATCTCTCAATGTATATTCTCTCTTCAGGTCTGGCCCCTTTTCTCTCCAATTGCCCCATGTTTTATACCCTTCCTCCTTTATTTTCCAGGTCTTTTTAATCTTTTATCCCATACCCTTTTGTTTTCCAGGCTGTGCCCCTTTTGCACATGCCTTCCCCTAAACCTTTTATTATGACCCCCATGTTACCTCTGTCCAATTCCTAAGGCACTCAAACAGCCATACCAATCCCCTTTTTATTAATTTAATTTGTTAGTTTAATAGTGCACTAACATTTGGTATTGGCAGGCAACTCAGTTTTAGAATTCTTAATTGTACCCCCCATGTTCTCTGATTTTCTACCTCTAAATGTACTTAACAGGCTGTCATTTCCACTACTAATCTTTTCATTTATTATTCATTAGTTTAGTAGTGTATTATCCCTTCACCATTATTAAAATATCTTAAAATTAACCATTATATAACTTGAATCATCCAGGGCTATTCAACAAACACACAGAAACTACAGAAAGATTTTAAATCTAAAAATTGAACCATTTCAGTGTTCTTCTACCAAAACAACATTTAAATGGTTTGAGAATCTAAATTGTCTGCAAGACTGATTAACAATACATTCAAACACGGAATGCAATAGTTCTACTAGCTTGAAAAGGACTAATTCAACTGACTAAATTATCAAACGATATATGATTTTAAACAAGCCGACTACAAAAACTTAATGAAACCAACAACAAATTCAACGAACATTTTGAAAAATAAAACAACTAACAAAAATGGTTTTATAGCAGAGGATCGAGTTTCAACTGAAATTGACCAGAGAGAAGAAAAAGAGATGGAGAAAGATCAAAGATAGAATAAATTGATAAGACTAGACAAGAAATTAGGAGATAACTGACTAGCCAGGCTCGAACTTTGCATTGACATTCTGAGTAAACAAAAAATAATGACAAACGTTTGCTGTTGGTGGAGAACAACTGAGTGCCATTATTTTGTGTTAAAACACGCTTGCATGAGCCATGAAATCCAACAAACAACCTTAGTGCATTGGTCAAAAATTTGGGGTTCTAGGGCTTGGCTTCAGATTTGATATTCGAAGATTTTAAGCCTTATTCGAGGGAAACTAGTATGGGATTTGGGGTGAGGGTAGTCTGGTGGTAGCATGGTGTCAGTTTGGGGTTAATTGGGTAAACTAGGGTTCTGGGTCTGTTTTCGATCTGCTATTCAAGGAGTTTGGCTAGGATTTGAGGGATGAGGGTTAGGGATTTGGAATGGGGAGAGGGAGGAGGTCGTGGGGTGTAGTTTTGGTGGCATTTGGACATTGCCCGCTACCGTGGGTGATTTCCGTTGGGCGGCGGGCGGTGGCGTTAAACAGGGGTGTCTCTAAGAGACAGGGAAGGGGATAGAAAATGGGGGGGAGGGGGGGTTTAGATGGGTTTTGGTATATTAAAATTAGGGAGTTAATTTGGGCCGTTGGATGATGAGAATCCAACGGCTCAGATTAATCCACTAACTGAAACGGGGTAGTTTCGGCTAAGGGGATCGGATGGATTCTGATTGGGTCGGGTACGGGTTATGGTCGGATTGGGGAAGACGGTCTGGACTGTTTGATCAAATTAAACGAACGGTCCTGATTAATTCTGGACCGAACGACATCGTTTGATCTTGCAGGGGATGGACCGGGTTGGGATGGGTATTAGGCCAGTTCCTAACGGTTTTTTTGATAAAATTGATTGGGACCGGGGAATTTGGCCCAATTCCAGTTCCCTTTTCTTTTCTTTTCTTTTTCCTTTACTTTCTACTTCAAACCACGAGACCACGAAATTAACATATCCTATCAACCTTTTATAATAGCTTCGTTTGTCTCAACTACATATCCTCAAGGTGATAACATGACAACACAACATAACACATACACAAACACCGAACTGTTACATAACATGAAGCAAAACTCAAACTTAAAGCTCAGAAAATCCTTTTCAACATCATATAGTAGCGAACTATAGTAGAGTTGAGCACCATTTACCTAAATGAAGATCAACATCCTATATCCTTAAAATTACAAGTTCATTTTTACAGTATGCTATCAATATGGGATCACTGGGATAACACACATAATCCAAGACATCATAAATATAGGAGGAAAAATGGAAAATAAGCTCAAAAGGTCTTGTAGTCAGTTAAGCTTCATCTCAATATACATATTGATAGAACTGTTGCTGACAATGGTTCATAGAATACCTAAAATTTAAGGAAGCAGATGAACAATGAAAGATCAGCAGTTGGTATTTCAACATAAATTGATAGCAGCAATAGAACAGTAGTGATGAAACCCCAGAATCAATTTCGACTCCAATGGAACAGTAAATTCCCAGGCCCGAAATCAGAGTAATGCAATTCACCCAGCTAACACCAACTTCAAATAATTTAAAACTCAATGAAACAGTAAAATTGGTATTCTTTTTCAGTATTTTGAATGTATAACTCTATGTATCCTTATGTATTTCCAGTGTGTTTTCAAGTTGAAAATTGCTTAAACTCAATGTCCAGTTTTCAGAATGTCTAAGCTCTTAAACTCTCTCTTTATCTCAGAATCTCTCAATGTGTATTCTCTCTTCAGGTCTGGCCCCTTTTATCTCCAATTGCCCCATGTTTTATACCCTTCCTCCTTTCTTTTGCAAGTCTTTTTAATCTTTTATCCCATACCCTTTTGATTTCTAGGTTATGCCCCCTTTGCACATGCTTTCCCCTAAACCTTTTATCATGACCCCCATGTTACCTCTGTCCAACTCCTAAAGGCACTCAAACAGCTATACCAATCCCCTTTTTATTAATTTAATTCGTTAGTTTAATAGTGCACTAACATTTGGTATTGGCAGGCCACTCAGTTTCAGAATTCTTAATTGTACCCCCCATGTTCTCTGATTTCCTACCTCTAAAGGTACTTAACAGGCTGTTATTTCCAATACTAATCTTTTAATTTATTAATTCATTAGTTTAGTAGTGTATTATCCCTTCACCATTATTAAAATCTCCTAAAATGAACCATTATGTAACTTGCATCATCCAGGGCTATTCAACAAACACACAGAAACAACATAAAGATTTTAAATCTTAAAATTGAACCATTTCAGTGTTCTTCTACCAAAACAATATTTAAATGGTTTGAGAATCCAAATTGTCTGCAAGACTGATTAACAATACATTTAAACATGGAATGCACTAGTTCTATAAGCTTGAAAAGGACTAATTCAACTAACTAAATTATCAAACGATATATGATTTTAAACAAGCCGACTACAAAAACTTAATGAAACCAACAACAAATTCACCGAACATTTTGAAAAATAAAACAACTAACAAAAATGGTTTTATACCAGAGGATTGGTCGAGTTTCAACTGAAATTGACCAGAGAGAAGAAAAAGAGATGGGGAAAGATCAAAGATAGAATAAACTGATAAGAATAGAACAGAAATTAGTAGAAACTCACCAGCCAGGCTCGAACTTTGAATTGACATTCCGAGTCAACACAAAATAATGAAAAACATTTTCTCTTGTTGGAGAACAACTGAGTGCCATTATTTTGTGTTGAAACACGCTTGCATAAGCCAAGAAATCCAACAAACAACCTTAGTGAATTGGTCAAAAATTTGGGGTTCTAGGGCTTGGCTTCATATTTGATATTCGAAGATTTTAAGCCTTATTCGAGGGAAGCTGGTATGGGATTTGGGGTGAGGGTAATCTGGTGGTGGGATGGTGTCAATTAGGGGTTAATTGGGTAAACTAGGGTTCCGGATCTATTTTCGATCTAATATTCAAGGAGTTTGGCTAGGATTCAAGGGATGAGCATTAGGGATTTGGAATGGGGAGAGGGAGGAGGCCCTGGGGTGTAGTTTTGGTGGCGTTTGGACATTGCCCGCTGCCGTGGGCGATTTTCGGTGGGCAGCGAGCGGTGGCGTTACATAGGGGTGTCTCTAAGAGATGGGGAAGGGGATAGGAAATGGGGAGGGGAGGGTTTGGGTAGGGTAGATGGGTTTTGGTATATTAAAATTAGGGAGTTAATTTGGGCCGTTGGATGATGAGAATCCAATGGCTCAGATTAATCCACTAACTGAAACGGGGTCGTTTCGGCTAAGAGGATCGGATGGATTTTGGATTGGGTCTGGTACGGGTTATGGTCGGGTTGGGGAAGACGGTCTGGACAGTTTGATCAAATTAAACGAACGGTCCTGATTAATTCTGGACCGAATGACATCGTTTGATCTGGCAGGGGATGGACCGGGTTGGGATGGGTATTGGGCTGGTTCCTGACGGTTTTTTGGACAAAACTGATTGGGCCCGGGGAATTTGGCCCAATTCCGGTTCTCTTTTCTTTCCTTTTCTTTTTCCTTTACTTTCTACTTCAAACCACGAGATCACGAAATTAACATATCCTATCAACCTTTCATAATAGCTTTGTTTGTCTCAACAACATAGCCTTAAGGCGATAACATGAAAACACAACATAACACATACACAAACACTGAACTGTTACATAACATGAAGCAAAACACAAACTTAAAGCTCAGACAACAACATCATATAGTAACAAAGTTGAGCACCATTTACCTAAATGAAGATCAACATCCTATATCCTTAAAATTACATATTCATTTTTACAGTATGCTATCGACATGGGATCACTAGGATAACACACATAATCTAAGACATCATAAATATAGGAGGAAAAGGGAAAATAAGCTCAAAAAATCTTGTAGTCAGTTAAGCTTCATCTCAATATACATATTCATAGAACTCTTGCTGACAATGGTTCAGAGAATACCTGAAATAGAAGGAAGCAGATGAACAATGAAAGATCAGCAGTTGGTATTTCAACAGAAACTGACAGCAGCAATAGAATAGTAGTGATGAAACTCTAGAATCAATTTCGACTCCAATGGAACAGTAAATTCCCAGGCCCAAAATCAGAGTAATGCAATTCACCCAGCTAACACCAACTTCAAACAACTTAAAACTCAATGAAACAGTAAAATTGGTTTTCTTTTTCAGTATTTTGAATGTATAACTCTATTTCTCTCTATGTATCCTCGTGTATTTCCAGTGTGTTTTCAAGTTGAAAATTGCTTAAACTCAATGTCCAGTTTTCAGAATGTCTAAGCTCTTAAACTCTCTCTTTATCTCAGAATCTCTCAATGTGTATTTTCTATTCAGGTCTGGCCCCTTTTCTCTCCAATTGCCCCATGTTTTGTACCCTTCCTCCCTTTCTTTTGCAGGTATTTTTAATCTTTTATCCCATACCCTTTTATTTTCCAGGCTGTGCCCCCTTTTCATATGCCTTCCCCTAAATCTTTTATTATGACCCCCATGTTACCTCTGTCCAACTCCTAAAGGAACTCAAACAGCCATACCAATCCCCTTTTTATTAATTTAATTCGTTAGTTTAATAGTGCACTAACATTTGGTATTGGCAGGCCACTCAGTTTCAGAATTCTTAATTGTACCCCCCATGTTCTCTGATTTCCTACCTCTAAAGGTACTTAACAGGCTGTTATTTCCAATACTAATCTTTTAATTTATTAATTCATTAGTTTAGTAGTGTATTATCCCTTCACCATTATTAAAATCTCCTAAAATGAACCATTATGTAACTTGCATCATCCAGGGCTATTCAACAAACACACAGAAACAACATAAAGATTTTAAATCTTAAAATTGAACCATTTCAGTGTTCTTCTACCAAAACAATATTTAAATGGTTTGAGAATCCAAATTGTCTGCAAGACTGATTAACAATACATTTAAACATGGAATGCACTAGTTCTATAAGCTTGAAAAGGACTAATTCAACTAACTAAATTATCAAACGATATATGATTTTAAACAAGCCGACTACAAAAACTTAATGAAACCAACAACAAATTCACCGAACATTTTGAAAAATAAAATAACTAACAAAAATGGTTTTATACCAGAGGATTGGTCGAGTTTCAACTGAAATTGACCAGAGAGAAGAAAAAGAGATGGGTTAAGATCAAAGATAGAATAAACTGATAAGACTAGACAAGAAACAAGGAGATAACTCACCAGCCAGGCTCGAACTTTGTATTGACATTCTGAGTCAACACAAAATAATGACAAACTTTTGCTCTTGTTGGAGAACAACTGAGTGCCATTATTTTGTGTTGAAACACGCTTGCATAAGCCAAGAAATCCAAAAAACAACCTTAGTGCATTGGTCGAAAATTTGGAGTTCCAGGGCTTGGCTTCAGATTTGATATTCGAAGATTTTAAGCCTTATTCGAGGAAAGCTGGTATGGGATTTGGGGTGAGGGTATTCTGGTGGTGGCATGGTGTCAATTTGTGGTTAATTGGGTAAACTAGGGTTCCGGGTCTATATTCGATCTAATATTCAAGGAGTTTGGCTAGGATTCGAGGGATGGGGGTTAGGGATTTGGAACGGGGAGAGGGAGGAGGTCCTGGGGTGTGGTTTTGGTGGCGTTTGGACATTGCCCGCCGCCGTGGGCGATTTTTGGTAAGCGGCGGGTGGTGGCGTTACACAGGGGTGTCTCTAAGAGACGGGGAAGGGGATAGGAAATGGGGGTTTGGTTTGGGTAGGGTAGATGGGTTTTGGTATATTAAAATTAGGGAGTTAATTTGGGCCGTTGGATGATGAGAATCCAACGGCTCAGATTAATCCACTAACTGAAATGGGGTCATTTTGGCTAAGGGGATCGGATGGATTTTGGATTGGGTCGGGTACGGGTTATAGTCGGGTTGGGGAAGACAGTCTGGACCATTCGATCAAATTAAACGAACGGTACTGATTAATTCTGGACCGAACGACATCGTTTGATCTGGCAGGGGATGGACCGGGTTGGGATGGGTATAGGGCCGGTTCCTGATGCTTTTTTTGACAAAATTGATTGGGCCCGGGGAATTTGGCCCAATTACAGTTCCCTTTTCTTTCCTTTTCTTTTTCCTTTAATTTCTTCCTAAATTATTTTCAAAGATTAAAACCCTAAAATTATAAAACCAAATTAACTTAAGAATACTAGTTATCTCTAAATAACAATTATTGCAAATAATTAAGTACCGAAATTACATAATTAAACACTAAAAATGCAAAGTGCATTATTTTTTATGATTTTTCAATTATTGTAAAATAAATAATTTATGATTTAACTCAGAGTTATAAAATTAAATTATAAATGCAAATGCAACCTATTTTTTGTATTTTCTCATTAATTTATCAAATAAACATGCACACACACAAATAATAACTAAAAATCACGAAAATTCACAAAATTGCAAACAAAGGAAAATTATTTTATTTTAAATTTTATGGGAATAATTCGTATAGGCAAAAATCACGTGCTCACAGTGCTCACACACAACACTCACACTCAATAGGTACCATATAGTAACCACTACGGCGTGCAGCCCAATCTATATGTCACTGCGGCATGTAACCCGATCCATATATATAGTCGACTGCGTTTACTGGGGGTGTGCGGACTCTGGAGGGGCTCCTACATCCCAAGCGCTATATCGATGTAACGCGCAGCCCGATCTAATATATTGTTGCTGCGTGCAGCCCGATCCAATGTATCATTGCGGCGTGCAGCCCGATCAATAAATATATAATCCTCACAACCATGTCGTCGACCATCTCTCTCAGTCATTAGCCTCACAATCAAACCCTCGGTCTATCTCAGTCATCAACCTTACAATCAGACCCTCGGTCTATATCAGTCATCAACCTTACAATCAGAACATCGGTCTATATTAGTCATCAACCTCATTATCACTCGGACCATTAGTAACACAGGGAACTCAGCCCAAATAGTTTTCACATTTCAAAAAGTAAAGCGACAAAACCAGATTAAATAATAAACAGGTAAAACATGACTGGGGATATGCATTCAAAATAAATAGAGTGAGGAAAAATAGTGAAAATGCCCCTAAGAGTCTCAACAGGTCGGCACAAGGCCCCAAATATGGCATACAACCCAAAATATAATATCAATCTCTAAAATATGGAATATCACAAGATTTCAAATCAAATATGCGACTTAACAGTCATACGGGTCGGACCAAGTCACAATTCCCAATGGTGTACGACTCCACACTCGTCATCTAGCGTGTTCGTCACCTCCAAGTAGGACAACGATGTGAAATCCGAGGTCTCATACCCTCAGCGCAGCATTTACAATCATTACTTACCTCGATCCGGTCCAAACTCTAGGCCGCGATGCCTTTTCCACCACGAATTGACCTCGAGATGCTCGAAATCTAGCCACAATGAGTACATAACCATTAAAATACGCTAAGGGAACAAAGCCCACTCAAAATATCCAATTTACATATAAAATCCAGAAATTTCTCAAACCCGGCCACCGGGACCACATCTCAGAATATGATAAAAGTCACATTAATAGAATCCACATTCAATCACGAGTATACCCATATCAAATTCATCAAAATCCGATTATAAATGACCCCTCAAATTCCAAATCCTAGGTCTCCAATTACAAGCCCTAGTTCTTCAATACTAGGCTTAAATTCCATAATAAATTAGGTAGAATTCACATAAGAATCGAGTATAAAGTCCATAAATCTTACCTCCAAGTGTTCCTCCTTTATTCCCTCTTCAACCCTCTTCAAAAAGCTTCAAAATCGAGTCAAAAATGGCAAACTTAGGCCAAAACTCGCGAAAATGGCCTTTTAAACATTCTCCCTAGCGATCAGAAGTCCTTCTTCACAAACACGGTCAAAGCCTCGCGTTCGCGAAGCACAAAAAATCCATTTACCAAAATTCTCCTACGCAAACATGACCGCATCATCATGAACGCGATGCCTTAGCCTCACCAACCATCGCGAACGCTATCAGGCATCTCGCGAACGTGATGCTTCCCATTCCGACCCTTCGCAAACGCGGGACCCCTCCCTCTCCCATCGCGAACGCGAAGGCCAAATTTGATGCCTCCCTTCCTGACCCTTTGCAAATGCGAGGGTTCACTCGGGAACGCGAAGAACAAAATGTCTGCAACAGCCTGAAACTAAAATCTGCAACTTCCCTAAACTTGAAATGGTCCGTTCAACCATCCGAAATTCACCCGAGGCCCTCGGGACCTCGAACAAACATAACAACATATCCCATAACATCATTCAAATTTGTTACAACCTTTGGAACACTCAAAACAACATCAAAATACCAAATTTGCATCGGATTCAAGCCTAAGAATTCCAAAATCTTCTAAATTATGCTTTTGATCAATGACCCAACAATACCACGTCCTAATGACCTGAAATTTTGCACACACATCCCAAATGACACAACAGAACTACCGAAACTCCTGGAATTTCATTTTGACCCCTATATCAAAATATCACCTATCAACCGGAAAATGCTATAAACTCAATTTCGCCAATTCAAGCCTAAACCTTCCACAGACTCCCAAAATGCATTCCAATCACGCTTCTAAGTCCCAAATCACCTAACGAAGATAACAAAATCATAAAAATCCCAATCCGAGATCATGTACAAATAAGTCAAATCTTGGTCAAAACTTTTAAATTTCAATCTTCAAACTGAGAACTATTCTCCCAAATTCATTCCGATTACCCTGAAACCCAAAACCAATGACTTACATAAGTCATAATATATCACACGGGGCAAGTCATGCCCAATAACTGGTGAGCGAAGTGCAAAAGCTCAAAATGACCGGTCGAGTCATTACATTTTCCCTAGCAACCTCATGAATGTTATTAATGAGAGTTGTGAAACACTAGCAGAGGATATGACACCTACTGCCTCACCTAGGCGCGAGAGATCGCCTCCTCACTATTGTAGTATAACAAAACCCCATAAAAAAAAGACCTCTATGTCCACAGAAGAAGGGAGAAAAAGCTCCTCGAAGCATGGCTGACAGATACGCTGGTAATCGTGCTCAACAAGCCCGCTTCATGCATAACTACAAACACCACAAGAGCCTGCACAATACAACAAGCAGACAAACAGAGCAACCGGCCAGACCCTCCAACGCTAGGTATAACCCACAATGTTACTAACAGTTCTGGAGATAGCACCCTCGCTGCTTTTCTAAAGCGGATATAGGAAATGGAGAAAGGAAATAAGCACTCGGAGACCAAATGAAAGAAACCAAGAATGAGTCGATAAGATACCGGGTACTCCTAAGCTATTACTAAAGAGGGACGGCATCAGGTTCGTAGAGCAGTCATACAACGATGAAGCAGCCCCGCATGCCATACCAAAAACCTTTAAAAAAATGCTGCCCTACCTCAAGATATGCGACGGAACGACCGATCCCGAAGATCATGTGACTTATTACGTTGTTGCTGTAAAAGGCAACGACCTCATCAAGGAACAAATGTTCTCAATTTTGCTGAAGAAGTTTGGCAAAACCTTTATGGGGGGGGGGCATTAACATGGTACGCATAACTACCAGCCTGATCCATATAAACATTTGAGGAAATGGCCAATAAGTTCGTAACGGTGTATGCCAAAGCTAAGAAAGTCGAAATAAGAGTAAATGATATATTCACAGTCAAGCACTCCTTGGGATAGGGACTGAGGCACTTCCTTGCTCGATTCAATTGGGTGATGATGACCATGTCGAACGTGTTCGAGGGGATGAAGGTCGCTGCTTTTTGGAACGGGTTGAGAATAGATGGTTCGCGAGCAACTAGAAAACTACTAAGCAAATCGATGAAATATCCTCCAACCACTTAGGACGAGATCCATAATGCTTACGGTGTTGAAGTCCGAGCATATAAGGACGGCCTCAATGGACCAACCTATCGTCTCATCTCGGTACATGTCATGACCCGAATTTTCCACCATCGAGACCGTGATGGCGTCTAACATTACACTTGCTAGGCAAGCCAACATTAGAACAATCTACTCCTTCTAACAGTTTAAATTAGATATTAAAGAAGAACTGAGATAACTGAAAAAATTAAAAGTAACAATGCGGAAGCTGAATAGTCAAATATCTATTACAATTCCCTGAACTTAGTGTCACGAGTGCACGAACTACTAGAGTAATACACATAAGAGTCTGAAATAAACAACAAGCTATTCGAATGAAAGTACACAGCTAAATAGACTGAGGATAGAGACTATAGGAGCTGCGGGCGCTGAAAAGTCATACCTCAAGTCTCCCCCAATGTCTGACCCGAGCTCGCTAATAACCGTCACTGGGACCGTCTCTAAAATCTCACAGTGTGCAAAGTAAAGTATCAATACAACAGACCCTATGTGTCACGGCTCCTTTTTTACACCCCGAGGGCATATGAGAGTTTTTCCAATTAAAGTGACATTAATCGAGATGAAATTAATTAATTTAGCAAAGTCACCACTTGGAATGGTTTATTTGGTGTCCCAAATCACCGATTTATTTTAAATTCCAAATCGAGGAAGTTTCGACTTTATTTTAAAAGTCTACGAACAAGAGATTCTAAGTAAGGAATTATGTTAACCCCGGAGAAAGTGTTAGTCATTTCCAAGTTTCGTGGTTCTAGCAGTGATTTATACTTAGCTTAAATTATTTAACTACTCATTTTTAGGACCTATGTGCATTTACCTTTTACCACTTTTAATCACTTGATTTATTCGTAATTAAACAATTGAGTTACTCGTACATATACTCTTTTCTTTTGGCGCGTCAAAAATCATGTCATGCGAATGTGTCCACAATTAATAACACTTTGTTTATTTTATTAAGAGAAGTTTGGTTGAAGTTGCGCAAATGCATCCCTCGAGTTATTTTTTAAAATCAAATTTGCAATTATGCTACGCGAACATATAAATAATCACAATAATAGTCTAAGTCGTGCCTAAAGCAAGCTATGAATATTCATTTTAGAAACTGTAATCATGTCACGCGGATGTGTACATAATCCCGATGATAAATTCAAAACGCACCTAAAAATTTGTCTACCGGGTGTGATCGGCCTAACATGCTCTAGCGGACAAAGCAACAGAATAATATGCAGAGGCACTGAAATGTTTAAGCAGACCCAATTTCATTTTATTAGATTGAAACGTAACGCCCATTAATTCATCATCCTAGTATGCATTCAACCAACAAAATTCAATCTAACAAGTAAATAATTGTCAATTCCAGCATAATATAATAATTGTCAATTCCAGTATAATATAACTAATAACATGTTCTTAGTAATTAAATCAAATTATATCAGTGAAAAAACTACAGAGGAAAGGGATGCAAAGACAAGAAACATAACTGTGTAGTAACGAAAAATGTGCACTCATATATGGACAAAATCCTACATACCGAACATTTGAAAATACTGGAAGGAGAAAGGTCAAACACATCAAATTTTGTTAGCATTAAAATATGGAAATCAATTTAAAGTTATGAGATGTATAAATCTAATGACTGATCAAGGTAGTCTTCAACAAATTCAAACGGGAATGAAAGGGTTAGTTCATTAATTTCACCACATCCACAGATTTCATATAAGGATAATTGTCATTTAGCTATAGACATCCACAGAAGCATATGACACAAAAAAGCCGATTATACGGAGCTAAAAATTCAACACTTAAGGGTGTGTTTGGTATGAAGGAAAATATTTTCCTTGGAAAATGTTTTCCTAGAAAATATTTTCATGGAAAATGAGTGGTTTTATCACTTATTTTCTCTTGTTTGGTTGG
>MU753873.1:140635-180159 GCA_026770625.1 Nicotiana glauca
GGGGGGGGGGGGGGGGTTGGTTTGTGTGTGTTTCTATTTTCAAAAACGGGGTAGGGGTGCTCATAAGAACCCAAAAAATCGAACAAAATCGAAAACCAAATCAAATCGTCCAAAAAAAAACCGATACTTTTTTGTTTGATTTGATTTTGGTTTTGAATTTTAAAAGTCAATCAAATTTGGTTTGGTTTTGATTTTAATTAGAGAAAAACCGAAACAAACCGACTATAGGGGTAACTATTTTAAATTTATTATTATACCTATATAAATGTATATGGTTATACTCCTTTCGTTCCAATTTATGTGAACCTGTTTGACTGGCCACGAAGTTTAAGAAATAAATGAAGACTTTTGGAATTTGTGGTTTTAAACAAGTCCAAATGGGCCCAGAGCATTTGTGTGGTTATAAAAGTTTCTCATTAAGGGTAGAGTTGTAAGTTTAACCTAAATTGTTATCAAATTTAGAAAGGGTTCATTCTTTTTGGAACGTACCAAAAAAGAAAAAATAGGTTCACGTAAACTGGAACAGAGGGAGTACAAAGTTTCAAAAAAATCATGGTAAATGTTACTTCCTCCATTTCAATTCATGTGAACCTATTTCCTTTTTGGTCTGTGCCAAAAAGAATGACCTCTTTCTTTATTTGGAAACAATTTACCTTTATGCAATGATTTATAGCCACATAATATATATGTGCCTCATTTTATACCATAAGTTCAAAAGTCTTCTCTCTTTTCTTAAACTTCGTGCCCAGTCAAATGGGTTCACATAAATTGAAACAGAGGGAGTAATAGTTTGGACTTTTAATATAGTTTTTTACCTCTACATTCTAGTTTGATTGGTTGTTTTCTTTTGTTTAGTATAATAATTCATTTCGTGTTAAAAATAACATATTTTTAATTGAGTCCTTAAATTATTCATCACTATTTGATTCAATTATCATTAATATATTTGGTAAATAAATAGATTTCTCAAAGAGCAATTGATTTGATAGTGTTACATTGAAAATGTGGTCGCTGAAATATGTGTTTGGTAGTGTATGTCATATATTTAAGAAAAAACAAACAAATAACTGAAAAAATAAAAAAACCAACATAAACCGAATTGAGAAAAACTGACTTAATTGGTTTGTTTGGTTCTAATATTTGAAAAAACCGACTCACTTGGTTTGGTTTCATTTTAGGAAAAAATCGATCCAAACCGAACCATGAACACCCCTAAATGGCGGATTCCTTTTGTCTTTAGAGTCCAGGTCCTGCAAAATATGATCGTTTAGGTCTAGCAAAATGTTGGATTCGGCCATGTTAGGAAAATTTTAGGTCGTGCAAAATTGGCCCATCCGATTTTTTAAAAAAACAAGCCCCCATTTTTCTTCAAATTTATTTTCAAACGTGGTCATTCAAATTTTAAACCTAAGATGGCATGAAATCTAAGACGGCATGAACTACTTGCTTTTTTTTAATAATTAACTAAATTAATTTTACTAAAGTATTTTGCTTGTAATTTTAATGTATTAATTCTACAACTTGATAAGTAATTAATTCCTAAAAATACAAATTAAACCTAAGATGGCATGAAATGAAAATGTCAGTTTTTTTTAATGATTTTTCTATAATTTTAAAGTATTAAACATGCATGAAATTCAACTAAATAAAGAAAAACCCCTAAAATTCATAATTAATTTTTGGTCTATTTTTAGGAGTTATTTCCATGCGAGACAAAAATTAGGTGTTCACACCATGTGCTGGCAAGTGTCGAGCCTAACTTCAACGAAGTAGTGAAGAGGCTAAGGCGGGTCACCTACGCTGAAATTTGTGCGCAGTCTATAATAATGATAGAATAAATGAAATACGGCACAAAATTAAACAACCAACTGGAAATGATAATCACAACCTCGAAATTAATCCAGTGTCATCCAAAATTACCAATCTTTATCAGCTCAAATAAAAATACCAGAAAACAATGCAGCTCAAGAAAATGAAACATATAGGTTGTTGCGGTGCGCAACCCGATCCCACAAAACAATACATAATTCTCCATTATTCCAACAATAACAATATCAATAACAACCAATAGTCTATATTTATTGTGGCACACAACCCGATCCCACCATATATCAAATTTCGTAATTTCACCCCTATTTCACCATATCAATCCACCCTTATTCTACCTGTTGTGGGATGCAACCCGATCCCACCGTATACATACATATTCATCCTTATTCTACTATATCAATCCTCCCTTATTACACCTGCTACAGCGTGCAGTCCGATCCCACCATATCAGTGTCAAATAGTCTATGTACATAATCAACCAATAGTCTAAATCACAAGGCCTGCATGATAAATAAATGCAAAGATAAACCAAGAAAAGGAACCTTGTTCAATATAGAATCTACATAAATAATACTATACAATAAGACCAAAACAACAATTTACGGTTTAAAAGTATAAACAATAAATTAAGCAAATAACACGAATTTAGGGGAAATATGAAAACAGCTAACATGGTTAATAGAAGAAAACATTGATTAACACGTATCAATTAAGCATGGAAAGTATATTAATCATGTAACAATTGAGATAGGAGGGAAAACAATTGAGGAAAAGTGATAAATCAGGAAAAAATAGATAATTCGGCGTCGTATAAACACTTGTCACCTTGCATATATGCTGCTTACATGGAATTCACATAACACAAAGTCTGAGGGTTCCTAATTCCCTCAAGTCAAGGTTAGACACAACTCTTACCTCACTCCAAAGAACACTCAAGGCTCAATCACAGCTTTGCCTATCAAATAGGCCTCCGAACCAACAATATCTAGAAAATTACCAACCAAACGATTCAAAATAAGCCTTAGCAATCATTCATGATCGATAAGAATTCAATTTAGGCCATCATTGAAAAAGTCAACGAAAGTCAACACTCAAGCTCGCTTGGTCCAAAACCGAAAATCAGACAAAAACTCGATTCCCATTCACCCCCGAGCCCGGATATGTAATTGGTTTTGGAATCCGACCTCAATTTGAGGTCTAAATTCCCTATTTATCAAATCCCTAATTTCTACACAAAACTCTTAATTCCACCATGAAAACCTTAGATTCTAGGTTGAAATCTTGTAAAATAAAGTGAAAGATTGAAAAATACTAGTTAAGAATCACTTACTTATGATTTGGGAAAGAAGAAGTCTTTGTAAAATCGCCTCTTATGTTTTAGGTTTTGAAAATTTGAAGAATGAATGAAAAATCCTGTCCAAAAGTCATTTTGATCAGTTGCAGGTGTCGCATTTGTGACCTGGGGTTTGCAAATGCGAAGAACCTATCGCAAATGCAAAGGTCTCCTCGTTCTTGCTTTCATTTCGCAAATGCGAAGAACCTATCGCAAATGCGAAGGTCTCCCCATTCTTTCTTTCATTGCAAATGCGAAGAAAATCTTGCAAATGCAAGCCTGACATTCCACAATTGTGACCAATTGATCGACCTTCCGCAATTGCGACCAATTGATCGCAATTGTGATCCCTTCCACTTTCTTTGCAAATGCGAACGAAAGTTCGCAATTGGGAACACTGCTAGCCCAGCTTCTCCTTGCAAATTCAAGAATTAGCTCGCAAATACGGACCCTCAGAGGTCGCAATTGTGATGCCTGATCTTACAAATGCGAGATCAGAGACCCGCAACCTGCTCAATTACACCAGCAAAGTTTCCAAGTTCAAAACTCCCCGTAGCCTATTCGAAACTCACCCAAGCCCTCGGGGCTCTAAATCAAACATGCACACAAGTCTTAAAATATCATACAAACTTGATCACCTGATCAAATTACCAAAATAATACCCAGAACCACGAATTTAGGACCAAATAAAATGAAATTCTCAAGAACACTTTTAAATTCGTATTTTCTCATCCGGACATCCAAATCACTTCAAACCAACTTTGTTTCTCCCCAAATTTCACAAACATGTCTTAAATATTATAATGAACTTGTGTTAGGCCCAGGAACAAAAATACAGACGTGATACCAACAATATAACACTAATAATTTCTTAAAAACTATTAAATTTTCGAACTTACAATTTTCATCAAAAATTCATAACTCGAACTAGGGTCCTTCGAATCCGATTCTGGGCATACCGCCAGGTCCTATATTTCGTTACCGACCCAACAAGACTGTCAAAATATGAATCCGTATCCATTTATCAAAAATGTTGACCTAAGTCAACTCAAATGAAGTTTTTAAGCAAAAATCCTTATTTTTATCAATTTTCATCACAAACGCTTTCCGAAATCATGCCCGGACTGTGCACAGAAGTAGAGGAGGGATAAAATGAAGGTTTTAAGGCCATAGAATACAAAATTTGGTTTTAAATCATAAGATGATCTATCGAGTCATCAGAGTACAAGCCGAGTCTAGAAAATAATGAAGAGACAACATCTGGAGGGATCACCTAGTCTCACGACCCAATAGGGAACAACACCAACCATATGTCAAGGTGCCCGCCCCACCTCCCCTCTGCTATGAAGAAAGCTCGTCCAGGCTGAGGGCAAGGACTCACCGGAATAAGAGAGGTATGACCCCTTGTTATCTACTCACAATTTTTGTGTATCACTTACATAAATAGTCTATGCTATGGAGAAATGCGGAAAGAAGGTAAAGTGGCCATCAAAGATGAGGACTGATCCAAGCACCAAAAAAAATCTGATGCCCTTTACGAGTTCAACTAGGAACGTGGGCACAACACTGAAGATTGTATCGCATCAAGCAAGTAGTTGTAAACATATTTCGGCAGGGACACCTCAAAGAGCTACTAAGCGACAAGGGGAGGAATAAATTTGCTAGAGGATGTGAACACCAAGGTTCGCTGAAGCCTCCATCACCTGCTAAAACTAGCAACATGATCATCGGTGGCATCGACAACACCTCCATCAATAGCGTTAAATTCACCACCACTTACAAGCTTAAGAGATCTACCACCCACGAACGGTATGACAGACTCTAAGAAAGTATCATCTTTGACGAGTCAGATGGAGAAGATTTAACTTTCCCTCATAATGATGCCCTAGTCATTACTTTGCACATTTTAGATACTGATGTCAAACGTATCATGGTGGAGGATGGAAGTGGAGCGTGATTTATCCATTCTCGAGTCCTCACTAAAATGAGACTCGAGAAAATAAAGTATCGCACTGCATCACGTTAACCGGTTTTAATAATGCAATTGACCAGAATCAGGAGTAATTACACTCTACATCTTTGTCGGCGGCATAATTCTAGAGACGACATTCTACATCATGGACCACTCCACTGCGTACAATGCCATAGTAGGACGAGCATCGATATATCTCATGTGAGCCATCCCTCCAGCCAATACCAAATAATTCACATACGCAGAGAACAACGTACATCCCGGGAGTGCTACTGCATTGCCTTAGATAACACGACAACCCAGAAAAAAGAGGCATATGAATCAACAGGCCCCAGGCCGACACATAAAGAGACTAGGAACGTAATCATAGGTACCAAAATGGTCGAGGCTGGGGACTAGACCAAAGAGGACCTCGATTCTGTTCAATCAGACCCCAATGACTATGGAAAAAGGCCTACATCAACTGCAAACTCCAAGAACCAAGTAAATTCGGTCAATTCTGAAAAACTAATGCAAAATTATTTGCCTTCAACCATGTATATATGCCAAACATCCCCAAGGAGATCACTATACACAAATTAAACGTCGATCCATTCTTCCCCAGTAAGGCAATTCAGATGTAAATTCAATTTCACCATCAACAGTATCGTCCGCAAAGAGGTGGAGAAACTATTAGAAAATAGTTCCATCAGGGAGCCAAAGTACCCCAAGTGGATCGCCAACTTAGTGATGGTCAAAAAGAAAAATGGAAGTAGAGGATATGCGTAGATTTCACGGACTTGAACAAAACGTGTTTGAAGGATTCGTTCCTGTTACTATACATCGAGCAACTCATCGACACAACTTCCAGCACGAGTTGTTGAGTTTCTTAGACACGTACTCAAACTACAAACAGATACTTATGAAAGAAGAGGACCATGAGAAAACCACGTTCATTACCCACTAAGGAACATATTATTATAGGGTCATGCCATTTTGTCTGAAGAACACGGGAGCTATATATCAAAGGTTAGTCATGAGGATGTTCAAATATCAACTCGGTAAGACCGTGGTAGTATATATTGACGACATGGTGGTCAAGTCCGTAAAGGCAGAAGACCATGTAGGCCATTTGAAGGAAGCTTTCGACATACTATGACGGTACGGAATGAAACTATACGCATAGAAATATGTGTTTGGCATAGCCTTTGGGTAGTTCTTGGGCTTCTTAGTGTCACAACAGTGGATCGAGGTCAACCCTAACCAGATAAAAGATATCGAATGGATACCGGCGCTCCTAACTACCAAGAAGCAAGTCCAATGGTTGACTAGTCAAATCGCTGCCTTATTGAGATTCATCTCGCGGTCATCTGACATATGTCACAAATTTTTTGGTGTGCTCAAAGAGAGCAACGGCCTCAAGTGGACACCCAAGTGAGTACAAGATCTGCGAGAACTGAAGGGATATTTGTTATCACACCCTTGCTTTCAAAGCCCAAACCTGGGAAATATTTCCTCATCTACCTTGTTGTCTCCGAAGTGGTAGTAACTGTAGTCCTAATCCGAGAAAGAAAAGGTACACAGTCCCCATCTATTATATTAGTAAAACACTCGTGGATACTGAGACGAGGTACCCATACCTTGTGAAACTGGTGTTAGTACTAGTCATAGCTTTACTAAAGCTTATACCCTATTTCCACTTCCACCTTATCTCGGTCGTTACCACCTTCCCCGTAAGAGGCATTTTTCATAAACCCGAGCTATCAAGGAGGCTGGCTAAGTGGGCCATTGAGCAAAGTGAACATGATATCACATAGTAGCCAGGAACAACAATAAAGTCCCAATTGATTGCAGACTTCAAAGCAAAGATAATGCTTGAAGTCGAGAAGAAAGACGTCCATGCTTCTCTCCAAACACAATACCTCAAGGTCTTATACACCAAAGGCGCATCCAATGCTTCCGTATCCGAACTAGGACTCGTACTCGGTGTCCCTACAGGCAAAGTATTACGCCACCCCATAATATGCCCGGATATGACTAACAACGAGGCTGAGTATGAGGTCATAATTGTAGGATTAAGGCTACTACTCAAGTATGGGGCGAAGCTATTGAAACTCCGCTGTGATTTCCAGATCACAGTCAAACAAGTCACAGGGATTTTTCAAATTAAAAAACAAAGGTTATAAAGATATCAAACTTAAATCTATAAGCTTCTACATGTGTTCGATGAATGCCAGCTCGACCAGATCCCGTGTGCGCAAAATGCCGAAGCTGATGGCCTCGCCAAGCTAGCCGTGGCAACCAAAAGCATCATGATCATGGATAAAAGTGTAGTCCCCCTCTTCAACTCATTGCTAGAACAAATCAAGGTAAAATCTGTAAGCTTAACTTAGGATTGACGCAATCTATTAATAGGACGACACACTCTCATATGATAAGAAAGAAACCAAGAAACTAAGAATGCAAGCAGCCAGATGTAGTCTCCTCCATAGCAACATGTACAAGAGGAATTACGGGGACCCTCTGGATAAATGTTTGGGTCCAAACAAAACCCAGCGCATCCTCAAAGAAGCCTATGAAGGCCATTGCGGTGCTCACTCAAAAAATGAGCACTTGTCAGATACCTCATACGGGTAGGATACTACTGGCCAACCATGAAAAAGGATGCCTCAGAATTTCTGAAGAAATGCGAACAATACCAGAAGTATACCCCAATGATTCACCAAGAAGTCAAACACCTCCACTAAGTCACCTCTCCGTGGCCGTTCATCAAGTGAGGAATGGACATCGTGGGCCCCCTCTCAACAAGGCGAGGTAGTGTATGATTCCTTTTCGTTTTAACTAACTATTTTTCTAAAGGGGTGGAAGCAGGAGCGTTCGCCCAAATACACGAATAAGAGGCAATCACCTTATATGGAGGAACATTATCTATCGATTTGGTCTACCCAAGGAGATCAGCTGCGACAATGGACCCAATTCACGAGAAAGAAACTGTTGAATTCTTCAAAAAATAGCGTAGTAGGAGAATACTTTCAACCCCGTATCATCCAGCGGGTAACAGACAAGTAGAGTCCTCCAACAAGTCCATATTAACATCATAAAGAAAAAGCTCGAAAAAGCTAAGGGATTATGATCGGAGATACTGCCAGAAGTATTATGGGTGTAAAAAATTATGCTAAAGATGAGCACAAGAGAAACTCCCTACTCTTTGGTCTGTGGGACCAAAGCAGTTATACTAGTTGAAGTTGGAGAACCCAGCCTAAAGCACTCTCATGAAAGCGGTACTAGTAATGATTAGAGTAAAAGGAAGGAACTCGATAAAATCAATGAACAAAGAGATATGGTGTACATAAGTATGGTCGCCCAAAAGCAACAAGCAGAACGCTATTATAACAAGAAAGCAAAGGTTCGACCGCTCAAAGTCGGGGACTAAATACTCAAAGCCAAAACTCAAGCAAGCAAAGACCCATAGGAAGGCAAGTTGGGACGTCCCATGCAAAATTATAGCCAAAGAGAACAAGGGTTTATTCCAATTAGAGACAATGGATGGAAAGCAACTACCGAACAATCTGAACATCAGCCACCTTAAATACTTAAACTTCTAAGGGAAGAAGCGCCCTCAAGTCGTACTTTTTTTCCTTACTTGAGTTTTGTTCATTAGGTTTTTCTCAATTAGGCTTTTAACAGGTTAACAATGGGAACACTTCGGGTCGAAGTATGCGAGGGAGGGACTGTTTTTTCTCTTTCATTGCCCGACTCCTCAATACTCTCCAAGTCAAGCAATGAAGGGACTAGATAGACTGGAATGGGACTGGAACACCAACCAATGCCCAAAAAATTTATGACTCTCTCCAATCATGTAATCGGAGAAACAATATCAAAGTAATAAGAAAATTATGTTTATCATAAACACCTCTCAACCCTCGGCCACGACTAACATAAGGTTATGCTTGACCAAGTTCGAACAACACCTACCAGCCCTCGGCTGTACTAACAAAAGGTTACGTTCGATCCCACTTGAACAACACCTAATAACCCTCAGTTATGATTAACATAAGGTTATGTTCGACCCCACTGGAACACCACCTATCGGCTATCGGCCATGATTAATATAAGGCTATGTTCGCCCAAGTTCAAACAATACCGATCGGCCCTTGTTCATAATTAACAAAAGGTTATGTTTGACCCCGCTTAAACAACACCTATCGGCCATTGGCCACTATTAACAAAAGGTTAACATAAGTCTATGTTCGATAAAGTTCAAACAACACCTACCATCACTTGGCCATGATTAATAAAAGGTAAAAATTTCAACCAAGTTCGAACAATACCTACCGGCCCTCGGCCGAGATCAATAAAAGGATAAGTTCGGCCAAGTTTGAACAACACCTACCAGCCCTTGTCCGTGATTAATAAAAGGTAAAAATTTCGACCAAGTTCGAACAATACCTACTGGCCCTTGACCGAGATCAATTTAAAGAGGTAAGATTTCGACCAAGTTTGAATAATACCTATCGGCTCTCGGCCACGTTTTCAATAAACTTTGATACATACAAGGACAATGGCAAAGTATGAAGGAGAAAATCACGCAAAGTACAGAAACAAACCAAAGAAAACAAGAAAGGTGCAAATGAAAGCAAAAACCAACTCTGGTATTTATAAATAAAGGTTTTTTACAAAGGTTATTGAAGATGCCAACATACACAGAAATGATAGAAAAACCAAAAACTACTGCTGGACACTATCATCACGACCCGCGACATCCTCATTGGCCATACTCTTAACGCCTTCTCCGTCTTCGCCCGGAGGGTATATGAAATAATACCAGGTGTATACCGTGAAAATAATAATAACAATTAAATTTGTTAATGGGACTCTAAAAATACATGATCTATTTTTATGCTAGTTGTTAAGTAGTTGATGCTAGATATGTTAGACTTAGAGATAAAATAAAGTTAAGGAGGAAGCTAATATCAAACCGATAGGCTAGTTATTTGGGGCCTCGAGCCTGTCGATTTGGGGCCTCAAGGTTGATTTCGGGGCTCGGTTACGAGCTATCGAGGGTAATCGGGGTACGACTAACAATTATAAGATAGTTAAGGGAGGCTCTTTATGGCCAATGATAAGCAATAAATGAAGAACAAGTATGAAGATAGTAAATGAGAGCAATAATATCGAGAAGGTACATTAGAGAGTAAAGAGCATGTTCTTGTATATTTCGTGTAGAGTAATTAGAGCAACAGACCTTACAAAGTGATAAGGATATCCTTTATATAGGAGGAGAATCCCACTATAGTACAACAAGCATTAATTACAAAGATAGGGGATGGGACAACTAGATGACACTAGGCTCTGCCAACACTAGCTGTATGCCTAGGGAAATCCCCATTCCCATTATGATAGCGGCCAACATCGTCCCCAGGTCGAGCATCGATGAACCCCGAGGGAGGAACTTGACCACAGCTTTGTAGCCTCGAGGCTTCGATATGATCTTCTGTAATGCCTTAATGAAGAGAAATTGGACCCTTCGATTTTTCCATATACAGATAGTCTCCGCATTTCCTAGAATGAAGCGATGGGAAACGAACTTGATCCCTAATTCTTCGGGCTTCCCATGATGATGTCATAATAATGATGTCAACTTGTTACATAAGCCTTCGCAATAGCCGAAAACATCCCATCATTTCGCTTTTCCAAAATCATTCAAAGCGTTACGATTTTTTGCTTATCAAAGCTATAACACTGTCGTCGATTCAGCTCCCAAGGAGGCATTAACTCCGCCTGCCATTACGCCTTTTGAAAATAATGGCACCATCGGTTACGCTGTCGTCCTTCCTATAAATAGGAGCCTCTTAGGATTAACCTTTCATCCAAGTGCCTTCCCATATTTATCCTATCTTCTCTTCTTTCCATCCTTATCCACTGTCATTCGCTATGTTTGAGGCCCATGGCCTCGCGATCATATGGCGGTACTTCTATCGGTCATACCAAGGCCTACCTCCTAGACTTTCCTTAGTCGAGCGAGATTTTGTTGTTTCATTGTTGTTGTTGTTGTCGTCCCAAGATGATGAGATAGGGAGGCCGATCTCTTCCGTCTGAGGAATGTGTTTGGACTATACACCGCTTCTTATGAGGGTGTTCGGACTATACTTCGTCCCTCCTGCCCCGGCCCGATGCACTACACCCTCTTTGATTTCCTTGGGGTGTGGTGATACTATCTACTAATTGTTGTATCCCATGCCGGGGCAACATCCCACGAAGTGGCTTTACAATAATAGTACTGGCAAAATTCATACTAGCCAGATTTTTCACCCAACCACTTCTTCGCTCCTTTCGGCTTCTCCTTCAACATTTTTCTCTTCTCCATTGCTTTCCCCTTCTACATCTTCCCTTTTGAAGATGCCATTTTGGAGGGTCGAGATAAGACTCCCGAGGGGACGGTGCTTGGAAGATATTGACTTTGGTCATGCGCACGAGGGGATGATATCCGAAGATGCTGCTATCGAGGTCGCACCTTTGAAAGTAGACTAGGCTCTTAGGATTTTACTATATGTACCCTTTCGCTTTTTTGTTTCTGTGTAAGAACCCCTTGTGGGCTTTTGTAATCATATGTAAGGACCCTCGTGGGATTTTGTAAACAAACATTTATGAATATAAAGATATTTTCTTAGCTTTTGTCTTTAATGCTTGCCATATTCTTTTACATTTGTGGAGATTCTGAATGTATGGCTCTATTGACTATTGTCGATATCTAACCTGGGTGCGAGTATTCTTTCTGGCCTTCGGTCAATAAAAATAGCTTCCCGTGGAATCCTCTGCCGTTCCTCGAGCCAAACCTATATTGACCAGATAAAACTTGGGTTGTCAGGACCCTTCCTTCGAGTAGAATGGAAGTAGGGCTTCAAAACCCTAAACCGAGATTTAGCCTTTAGACTTTTGAGAGCAGTTTCAGAGCGAGGGTAAACTCGGGGCATCTAGAAATTTTTCTTGAACTTAATGCATATTATCTCAAAGGAGTAGTAGATAGGTCCGAAATGAGGGACTGCACTGATTCAGATGATATCCAGAGGTTGAATTCTCACGGATAAAGCTTAAGGTGCTTATAGTTCTTTTTGAGAGGAGCTTTCAAGACCAGGTACCATCTCAAATCCTGCAATGGCGCTAAAGGCTTCCTGGAGCCTAGTTTCCTTTTAGCGGAGGTCCTCGTGTTCGGGTACCACCTCAGGACTGGAGATGATGCCGGTGGCTTCTTAAAGCCTAACTTTTATTTTTGATGGAGGTCCTCGAGGTCGGATACCACATCGGGACTAAAGATGATGCCGTTGGATTCTCAAAGCCTAAATTTTCTTTTTGATGGAGGTCCTTGAGGTTGGGTACCACCTTGGGACTGGAGATGATGCCGTTGGCCTTTCAGGTGGGAAGATCGTTGTCGTTTTCTCATATATAGGGTCGCTTCTGCTTCTTTGGAGACCCCACTATTTTAGGTATTTATTCTTCCATTTTGGCGTTGAGCCCTTCATTACCTTATCACTAAAGTATTTATGCTGGTTCCTACTTACGTCCTCTAGTCTCACCGTATCCATGATTGCTACATCGGGGTCTGTCCGGCAGGGAGGAGACAGTTTTGCTCCCGATGCTCAGGATCAAATAGAGTTTAACTTGAAGATTATTTCTTCGATAGGAGAGGAGCACCTTGACTTAGTGAGTAGAGATTGCGCATGGGGGGAGAAAGTAGCGCTACAGATACTTTCCCTGAGTGAGGTCATCACGGATCGTGCCGATAAATTCCTGAATGTGTACACGTATCCTTTCACACCAGATCCCCTTGATAGGGTTTTGCTTGACTTTTACTTAATGTACCGGGTTACCTTGGTATAGATCCACCCGTCGTTTTGGCGAGAAGTATTGATGATGAGATTCTCTGTGGAGAAGGCGGGGCTTGAGTTCACACTCATTTATCTCATTAGGATGTACCAGCCCTTTCACCATCGAGGTCTGCTAACCGTGTGGTTCCGATTGACCACGGCCTCTGTTATTGATGATGAGAAAGGTGGGGATCGGGAGTGGATGAGTTAGTTCGTCCTGGTCCGGACTACTGACATTATCCCTATGGAACTTATGCCATTCCCCGAGGAATTGAACTATACATATAAGTGGTACATCCCGTGCCTTCTCAATTTTTTTATGGCGAAGGCTAGTCTCGTAATCGTGTTTTTTCTTTTTCTGTAGCAGTTTCATGGGCGTCGAGCGACATTCCTGATCTGCCTGGTTGGGTTCGGGAGTTGGCGACCCACTCGACTTGTGACGAGCATAAGTAGAGGGCTCTCTCCCGGAGCAGATGGAAAGCGAAATATCATGGTACGTGTTATGCTTATTTTTTCCTTTCCCTTCGTTCCTTTATGGAGACACTTTCCCTTTCTGCTTATTAATCTTGCTGCCGTAGGTATCAGAGACTCTTCTAAGGCAAGGTCGTGCTCCTCTAGATAGGGGGAGGGGTTGCCAGCTCCCGGGCTAAAGAACGGTAATAATAAGTGGGATATGCATTCGCAGGGTGATGGCACTCAGAGTAAGGCAAAAAGGGGTTGGGGCTTAGAGATAGAGACATCATCTGAGCCTACCGTGCCCGTAGTTCCTGATTCTGGAAAGGTAGTTTCTCCGATCGACCGTGCCTCGATCGGAGTTGATTCTTCCGGGACTGAGGGAGCTAGACTAATAGGTGTGCGCTCGGCCTTCGAGAAAGTCCATCAGCTTCACTTTGCGGTGAGTTTCGACGTAGGCCTTTTGAACCCCGCATCTTCTTTTCCTTATCAAGTTTTCTTTTATAGGCCTTTGACAGGATTAGGTCTGAGCTGCTCCGTCATGGAGCCAGGCTCTAGAGAGCTCTGGATCAGGATACATCCCTTAGGCTCCTTTGCAAGGAAAAAGAAGTCGAGCTGGCTCAGTTGTGGTATGAGGCAAGCTGGAGCTTGAATTACGAGACCTACTTGACGGAGCAAGTAGTTTTCCGTCCCGGTGAGTATGCATTCCGCCTTTTAGATTCTGAGGCTAAAACTTCATCCATCCCAATTGTAGAAAAAGACAAAAGCGCTAGAATATCTCTGGGATGAAGCTGATCGAACCAAGAGAATTTGTGATGAGCTAAGAGCTCGGGCGGAAGTTCAGGCTTCAGAGCAGAAGGGTGCCTTGGCTAAATTCCCTTCCTTCGAGGTTCAACTCCTCTTAGCTCATGACAATACTTTAGTTCAAGAAAATATGATTACGAAGCTTGAGTTTGAACTTTCAAAGATAAGGGTCGAGATTGTTGATGCCCGGGCTAGAGCTATAGTGAGGCAAACTAAGGCTAACCAAGAGATGTCAATCTACTTGAAGGATGCTACTAATGCTCAGGCGGAACTGAGAAGGGTGGTCCTCGAGCGTAAGCAGAGGGTTAAAGAATATGCTCGTTGCAGGTCTCAAAGAAAGACTCTCGAGAAGATCTGTGCTAGGGATTTTGTTCTCTCGCAAGAGTTGGTGCGAGTGAGAGCAGATGAGCGTGTTGCTTGGTGGCAGCTGTCTGATATTGAAGAGAGCAAAGACGAGGCCGGCAGGCTGTAACCCTTTTTGGGGGAGTGAGGGTGTAGATTTTTCCTTTAGTATATGGCATTTGTCGAAGCATGTTTGTAGATGGAGATTGTGCTCTTTCATACATGTGTATAAAAGAAAAAACCTTGCGACTTTATTTCTTTTGTATCTCTTTTGTCTCGAATTTTACCAGGTGAACTGGTCATTGGTTTGGCAGGAATACTTAGATTCGTGATATGGCCCTGACGCTTATTAGGTTGGCCCGTACGCTCTTACGCGCTTGGTTAATATGACCTTTTATGTGTGTGTGGCCCTGGGGCTCATTAGGTTGGCAACCATGGCTCTTATGTTTTTCCCTTAGGCATATGTAGTTGACTATTTTGGGTTCAGTCTTCTAGTCAGATTTCGAATCGAACTCAATCGACCCTCAAGTTTTTAGATTTGTGTGGGCTGGCGACAATGGCACTTACTCTTTTCCATATGATCATAGTCATTTATTCTTGGATAGAGTCATTTTGATCACGAGTGAAGTAGTTTAAGCGTCGATATCGAGGGTATACCTTTTTAGGGGTCTTACAAGTTTGATATATAGCCTTAACTTTGGATCGAGTTTATGCCTGTAGTAAGGTCTTACAAATTTTTCATGCCTTTGAGGTCTTACAGATATTGTTGTTGCTATATATAGGTCTTACAAGATCGAGTTTGACAGATCGGGGTCTTATGGCCTAGGGCTTTTAATAAATAGCGATTGGCAATAGTCTTTGAGTCATCGAGGGTACCTTAGCTCAGAAGGCATTACTTGCAAACTTTGTATTGCCTCATTGAGGGATCATAATTTTGGAGATCTCGACCCTGAGGTTGTGCAGTTTTTGAGATTTTGGAACCAGTCCCTGAGTGTTTGGGGCACTTTTGGCTCTTGAGATGTTTTGTGATTTTCATGCTGCCTCGTGGAGGGCTTATGAGTTTGGAGTTCCGACCATGAGGTCATGCAGGTGCCGAATTGTTGATGCCAGTCTTCTAGTATTCGGGACATTTTTGATGGAGGAATCGTTTTTGCGAAAATGCTGAGTTTCATTTGGAGTATGAGAAGCTTTGATAAAGGTAATCACTGGTTACTTGATACAAGTACATATGTCTCATCCATCGGGGGGCCCGACTATACCGACACGGTTCATTTGGCCGTTTGGCCGATACATCATTTTCCTATTGGGATCCTATTTGGCATTTTTTGGATTTTCTGAGTGGATGATCATCCGGGGGGATGCGCCTAGTTTTCGATGTTGATTGCAAAAGAAGCCTTGAACACTTGTTGGATCTTCCTTAGGTAGCATATAGATGTTGCCTCGTTAAAAACCTTGCTGGTAAAACCCTCTTCGGGACAAAAACTCGGTCGAAGGAAAAGAATGCAACGTATACTTTAAAACCTTAAGGTCTTCGGTACGGGTTAGTTCTTTGGCTGCATCGATCGGGCACCTGAATAAGGGTTAGGGTGAAAATAAAAAATGAAAAGGGATACGGTCGTACCGTAGTGTGGGATGCGCTGATGATGTTCTGAGGTCTGACATCTCCCTATTGCTTGTAATGAGGACACGGTACGGTCCTTTGCTATGTTTAATCAGGCTTAACCAAATATGTAGTTTGATTAACCTTTGGCTCTTTCGTGAGTGGAGGTATTGGTGCTGGTGCCATATCGTGCACCGCAAACATTTCTCTTGCCGCGTTTTATTCCCCGTAGACGGTTTTAATCCCGTCCTTTGTTGGGAATTTCATCATTTGGTAGAGGGTGGATGGTACTGCTCTCATGCAGTGTATCCACGGTCGTCCGAATAAGGCGTTGTACCTCATGTCTCCTTCGATGACATGAAATTTGACATTTTGGGTCATGTCGGCCATGCTGACTGGGACGGTTATTTCTCCTTTCGTTGTTTCAATCACCATGTTGAATATGTTGAGGACTCGAGTGACGGGTACAATTTGGTCGAGCAGTTCAAGGTGCTCTATTACCCTCGACCTGATAATGTTGGCCGAGCTACCTGGGTCCACGAGTACATGTATTATCTGAAATTTATTTACGAGGAAAGAGATTACAGTGCGTCATTATGAGGTTGAGACAAGGTCTTGGTGTCCTCTTCACTGAATGTGAGGGCATCTTCGGGTACGTATCCCTGGGTTTGCTTTTCTCTGGTGATTGATATTTTTGTCTTTCTCATCACAGGTTCCTGGGGAGTGTCGACGCCTCCCAAGATCATGTAAATAACATGTTGTGGCTCGTTCGTTTCGTTCTTCTTGGCTGCCTCTCTTTCCGGGAACTAATTTTTGGCTCGGTCGCTTAAGAACTCTCGGAGGTGATCTTTATTGAGTAGCCTGGCTACATCTTCTCAGAGCTGGTGGCAATCCTCGGTCCTATGGCCGTGCATGTTGTGAAATCCACATACTAAGTTATGGTTCCTTTGGAAGGATCCGAATGTATAGGCCTGGGCCGTCTGGTGTCTCTTATTTTGTGATGGTGAACACGATGCTATCATACCTCCTTTTCCATACACCCGTAAGGGTATAAGGGAGTTTTTTCAATTTAAGTGACAATCGAAACGGGATTATTTATTTAAAAATTAAAGTCGTCACTTGGAATAATTTATGATGTCGCAAGTCACCGGTTTAAAATCGCGAATCGAGGAAGCTTGACTCTATTTATGGTCTGCGAACACAGAAATCCAGGTAAGAAATCCTGTTAACACGGGAGAAGGTGTTAGGCATTCCCGATTTTCATTGTTTTAGCATGGTCGCTTTGATCATAATTGGCTTAATCAAATTGTCTAATTACTCATTTTAGAAACTATGTGTATTTGCCTTTTTAAATTAAGAAATTATCTTGAAACGGGTCATGCATACGTGTATCCATTAGTTTGGCGCGTCAAAGATCATGTCACGTAAACGTATCCACAATTAATAACACTTAATTATTATTAAGAAAGTTTGGCCGAAGTTGCGCGAACGCATACTCCATTTTTTTGTTTTTAGAATCGTAACTATGTCACGCGAATGTCTACGCAACTACGATGGTATTTTAGAAGTGCCTAAAGCAAACTACGAACATTTATCATTTTTATATCTAAGTTATGAAATTAATACGAGGGCCAAGTATGATTAAAACGTGGATGGCACAACTCGGACTACATAAACTAAGTTAAATTAGTAGCCTATGAAAACCAATTTTATTATTAAGAAGGTTTGATCGAAGTTGCGCGAATGCATACTTCGAATTGGTTTTTAGAATCATAATTATGTCACGCAAACGTGTACACAATCACAATTATATTTTAAGCGTGCCTAACGGCTTTTCTACGGATATTTATTTAAATAACTAGTTATAATATTTGTGAGGGCCATGGGAGATTTGATTAAAATGGTACACTTCAATCTATTTGCAAAGGACTATACTTAATTAAAAAGGTCTAAAGATGTTCAGATCTATTCTAAATTAAGGTTCAATCTAAACCTACTAGTTGTAAGCCCGCGTCGGATAATACTAGGTGTTTAATAATTTCGAGAGAATTTTGGGCTAGCGATAGGCCCAATATTGTTTAAAGATTTTCAGCAAAAGAAAACAAGAAAGGGCTGGGCATCATGCCAAACCCAGCATTGGGACAAGAGTGGCCATATAGTACTAAAGAAATACTTTTCACTATACCAATTACAAAAACAGATGAATTAAAACTTGTTGGGTATAATAGGGCTCGGGATTGGACCCAATGAGCGATAAGGGGGGAAAACAGGCATGAAGATCCCATTTCCTAGCAGGCTACTTCATGTAGGCCCAGGCTAGGCCCAATCATCCTTAAGAATTACAGAAAACATGAAACAAGAATACATGATATGAACACCAGATTATGAACATGAATTTAACCACCTACTACAGATAATAGTAACATGAACATGGATTTAAAACTACTCATTAAACACACTAACTCTCATATCAATAAAGTACTCTATCAATGCTGACATTAAATGACTAAATTATGCAGATTTCAGCAGCCAACATCAACACGATATTCAAGAGCAATCTCAAATACGAAGGAAACTACAAAAATCAATTATTGATCCGATAATCTGAATAGTTTATGAAGAATAGACTAGTCTAGATCCTAATATATGCAATTATCCCTGAACTATTGTCCATCCAACAGATCCCGTAATAGCCATAATAAACTGAAAGAAAACAAACTAAAAAAAATATAGTAATTCAAGAAGAACACATGTAGGAGGAAACTGAAAGTCCTTGTTTCATCCATTGAAATTCTCATTACAAATACATATATCAAAGCACTTTCACACTTCAGCAGTCATCACAGTCCAAGAGATACCTGGATATCAAGAGAAAAAATGATGAGAAAATAGGCAGGTTCAGTGAAGCAAGCAAGTAAAAGGGCAGCAAATGATCAGTCGACAAACAGCTTCTGCTCAATCCATATTGGAATCAGAGATCCAGAGAAAAGACTTCAGAGTAGGTTTGTTTCTTTTTCAAAAAAGATCAAAAGCGAAAACAATTCAGCTCTTTCAAACAATTCAGAAATTTTGGTGTTTTTCTAGGGGTTCCAATTTCTTCCCAATAAATGGAGGAAAAGGGTCCTTATATAGGTGCTTCTAGGGCAGCATTGTCTAGCTTTTTCTCTTATTTCAATTATCCCTTTTACCCCTTATTTTCTTAGTCATTTTACCTATTAACCCCTTAAAAATATCTAAGCCCTTCCTTATCTCTTAACAAACAAGGCCAAACCTTATACTCTAGAAGCTTCTCATAACAGAAAATATTCTTCAGCCCTCAAATACCCAAAATACCCCTTGAAACCCATGTATTTACATCCAAAATGAATCACGCATGGGTCAAATTGACGCAAGAACCAAACCCATGGGCTTGTCTTGCCCAAACAAAAATAAACCAACAACCCCCCCCCCCCCCAAAAAAAAATACCTAGCCATCAAAATCTAAGTAGTAAAACCTTAAGACTGGGTGATTTCAATTAAACGAATGGAATTGAATTAAGAAATGAATGTTGTAGTTGGTCCTGATCTAGAATATGCTAAAACATTTTAATAATTGGCCAATTAAATCAAAACGAAGAAATTAAACAGCATGCCTGTTAAATGCTCTAACCTAAACATGCAAACAGAAATTGATTGAACAAGAAAAGAAAGAAAGAAAACAAATGAATTAGGAGACGAAAACAAAAATATATAAATAAAAAAAAGAATGATGAACGATTGACCAAAAATAAGAGAGTATTCGCATAGATAACCAAACTTGAGACGCTTCGATGAAGCTTGAAGCTGACCCTAATGACCACTCTAGTCAAGAATGGTCTACTAGGGCCAGCTTCGAGCCACGATAAACAGAAGCTTCAAAAACCCCTAAACTCCGAAATTAGGTCAAATCTGGATTCAAGATTTGACGATTCCAAAAGTTGTTTGGGAAACTCGCCAAGGGTTTTGAGTTTGGGGAGGCTTGGTGGTTATAAGGTGTAAGTTAGGGGTCGATCGGAGTTGCGACGTTGGCCGGTGAGTCGAGAGAGTATTAGGGTGGCTAGGGTTATTTCTTTAGGTCTGGGTTAGAGATGGGGTGGGGGGATTCGAAATGGGGAAGGGGAGGGGGCTGTTGGGACGGTCTTATATGTATTGAATGGCCAGTTCCCAGCCGTTAGATCATGGGAGACCAACGGCTGGGATTTAAACCTAGCAAATGACGTCGTTTTGGTTTAATGGGGAGCTGGACCAGGTAGGCTAGTGATTTGTTCCTGGGTTTGGGTAGTGGTTTGGACGGGTTTGGCATTTAAAAGGGCCCAAATTAGAAAAATAAATCTATTTTCTCAATTACCTCTCTTAATCCTTTTCTTTTTCCTTTTTTTCTTTTTGCTTCTTCCTTCTTCCTTTTCAATTAGAAATCCTAAATAAAAAACATAAATTAATCTAAAAGTGTAAAATTAAACTAATTACCTAATTACAAAAATTATAAAAATCACTCAATCCTAAATTAAAAGTAAAAAATTAAATGGGAAAAAATGTAAAAATGGGTCGTTTCTTTTTGTGATTTTCATTTTTAATAAAGAAAATAATTAACTAACTGATCCCTAAAATATAAAAACAATCCTAGATGCAATGCATGTTTTTTTGGCATTTTTTTTATAATTTTTTAATAAAATTAAACGTGCACAGAAATGCAAATAATTGATAAAATTCTACGAAATTCCTAAAAATGGCAAATAATTAAGAAAGAATCTATTTTCTTGGGATTTTATAGGAGTAAGTCATATAGATAAAAAATCATGTGCTCACAGCTGCCCCTCTTTGCTCGGATACACAAAGAGTTTTCGGGCAAAGATAAATTGAGCAGATACGAGCGATTTTTGCCCGTTTGAATACTCCGTGAGAAGAATTTTTGAAAAGCCTGACCGAAACTTGCTTCCGAGGTTGCCTACATATCCTTCGCTATAAAGGAATCAGGTTAGTGTAGTTCGGGGAGGTTTGGTAGTTGGGGCTACCGGAAAGTTGTGATTTCGCTGCTGCTGCTGCTGCTATTGCTCGTTGAACTCCTTATTACACCAAGAGAAAATAAAAAGAATCTAGGCTAAACTATAATCTTTGAATTACAAGAATCATATCTACTATCTTCAAACTTGGTCTCGCTGCTTCAATAGTTCTGTTATGCATCTTGAACTGTCGACTTGCACTCGCGAGGCAAATTTCTGTTGTTGCTATTGCTAATTGAATTCTGAAATGGGTTCCCTTATTTTCTAGGTGGGTTCTTGATTGCCGAGACTTGGAATGAATTCCCTTATTCAGGTGCCCGTCTGATTACAAAATACTTGAATTGTATTCCCTTGTTCTTCAAGTGGGCGCCTGGTTACCAAAACTTGAACTGTGTTCCCTTGTTCTTCAGGTAGGCGCCTGATTACCCAAAATTGAATTGTATTCCCTTGTTTTCCATGTGGGCGCCTGATTACATAAACTTAAATTGCATTCCCTTGTTCTCCAGGTGGGCACCTGATTGCCATAACTTGAACTATATACCCTTGTTCTCCAGGTGGGCGCCTGATTGCCAAAACTTCTAACTTTATTCCTTTGTTCTTCAAGTGGGCGCCTAACTGCTAAAACTTTAAACTGTATTCCCTTGTTCTCTAGGTCGGTGCCTGATTGGCGAAACTTTAACTGTATTCCCTTGTTCACTAGGTGGGAGTCTGATTGCCAAAACTTGATCTTTATTCCCTTGTTCTCCAGGTGGGCGCCTGATTGCCAAAATTGGAACTGTATTCCCTTGTTCTCTTGGTGGGTTCCTGATTGCCAAAACTCGAACTGTATTCCCTTGTTTTCCAGGTGGGCGCCTAATTGCCAAAACTCTTAACTGTATTCCTTTGTTCTCCATGTAGGTGCCTGATTGCCAAAACTTGAACTGTATTCCCTTGTTCTCTAGGTGGGCGCCTGATTGCCAAAACTTTAAATGTATTCTCTTATTCTCCAGGTTTGCGCCTGATTGCCAAAACTCTTAACTGTATTTCCTTATTCTCCAGGTAGGCTCCTGATTGCCAAAACTTGAATTGTATTCCCTTGTTCTCCATGTGGGCACCTGATTGATGAAACTTTAACTGTATTCCCTTGTTCTCCAGGTGGGCGCCTGATTGCCAAAACTTGACCTGTATTCCCTTGTTCTCCAGGTGGGCGCCTGATTGACAAAACTAGAATTGTATTCCCATGTTCTCTAGGTGGGCGCCTGATTGCCAAAACTTGAACTGTATTCCATTGTTCTCCAGGTGGGCTCCTGATTGCAAAACTTGAACTGTATTCCCTTGTTCTCCAGGTGAGCGCCTGATTGCCAAAATTTGAACTATATTCGCTAGTTCTCCAGGTGGGCGCCTGATTGCCAAAACTTGAACTTTATTCCGTTGTTCTCCAGGTTGGCGCCTGATTTCCAAAATATGAACTGTATTCCCTTGTTCTCCTGGTGGGTGCCTGGTTGCCAAACTTGAACTGTATTCCCTTGTTCTCCAGATGGGCGCCTGATTGCCAAAACTCTTAACTGTATTCCCTTGTTCTCCAGGTGGCCACCTGATTTCCAAAACTTGAACTGTATTCCCTTGTTCTCCAGGTAAGCGTCTGATTGCCAAAATTTTAACTGTATTCCCTTATTCTCCAGGTGGGCGCCTGATTGCCAAAACAAATAATACAAAAGAAACTTTTTTGCCCCAGTTTGGTAGCTGGGGATATCCGTAAGTGTTAATTGAATCATGCTACTCAATATCCCTAAGCATTTAAAAGCTAGATCCTATTATCCAGGAGGGTCCTAAAATTTTCCAATTGACTCTCATCCTAAGAATGAAAACTTCAAAACCAACTTATATTTTCTCAAAGTAGAGCTTATGCTAGAACTTGTTACTCATGAATGTTTTGAATTTTAACTAGTTCCCCACTTCTAGGAGGTTCATGAGAACTTCAAATTAAATCCCATTATCCATGCAGATCCTGAGAATTTACGGTCAAACTTGTCCGGTACATGCTTTCTTTACAGAGGGTTCCTCCGGTACGAACGAGATTTCCTACCCCTGCTTCAATCAAAGAAAACTTTATTAGTTTGAAAATGTGGTGGTTAGTTTGTGGAATTCTTGCTGAAGGTGGCCTTTCCATTTCCATGCTTTGATCTAAACGTCTGCTTGAACCGGTCAAGAATTGTTTTGATTTTTTGACTGAATTTCAAGCACAGGACCCTGAATGATCCAAGTGCTCTACACCCAACCTGCTATTTTACATTTCTATCCTTCCAATTTGAACCTCTGTATCTTCCACAAAATTCACAAATCACTCGACCACTTGAACTTCCATTAGCACCTTATTTTCACTTTTGCATCATGCTATTTCTGGTATCCTTTGGCCGCACTTTACTTTGTGCCATTTGGAATTTGGTAGTAAGATTTGAAATCTTTTCTTACTTTCTTAAACAAGGCTGACATTGGAAAAGCCTTAGAAAAATAAACCCAAAAGAAATAAAAAGCAACGACTTCGAGAGTTATGAATAAAGAAGAAAATCCAAAACTGGATGACTGTTTGAGGGACAAAATGAAGGAGACTTATCTGAGTGAGGCAGCTAGCACCAATGATCCTGACATGCATTTCGGATTAATCAGCCCAGCCTATTCAACCAATCACCTTTCAGTTTTCATACTTTAATGCCTTGGGATTTCCATAACCCAATATCTTCGCCAAGTCACCGACCTTGATCGGCTTGCCCTGAAGGATTTTCACCAACAAACCTCTCTTATTTGTTCATCTCTCAACTCACTATTGCCTTACGGTTCCCGTGAAGGTTTTCACCAATAAGACTCTCTCATTTTAATTTCTCTCGTCTTTCCATCGTCCTAAGGTGCCCGTGAGGGTTTTCACCAATATGACTCTCTCATTTATTCATTTTACTTTGTACAGCATGGAGTGTTGCCACTGGTGCAAATCATACCTCTGTCTCGCTTGACTTGCCACTCTTAAATACTGGTTAGAAGGTCTTTCTTTGGACGATAATGTAGGCTTTTGGATAGGTGGAAACAAAGGGTATCATAAAGGCTCAAAATAGCTTAAAAGGGCTCAAAATTACACCTTTTGGAATCAGATCTCTTACAACAACCACAACTTCTGCCCCAGTTTCTTTGCTTGGGGACTTTTGAAATTTTATATTGATGGGATCGAACCGTGAGGCTGTCTACGTATCCTTAAAAGGAATTAGGTCGAACGTAGTTCATGTCATAGGAATTGCTTTGTTTTTTGTTACTTTTCTCTTTTCCTTTCTTTCTCTCTTTTTTCTTTTTTTTTTCTTTTCTCTCTCTTTGTTTCTTTTCCTTCTCTTTTTCTCTTATCTTTTCCTTCTTTATTTACCTTTTGTGTTCGTGTTTATAAACTTTGCTACTGATTCCAAAAGGGGAGTATGAAAGAAAATAAATAAGGCTCAAAGGGGTAATAAAGAGTAAAGTGTTTAGATAGAAAAATAAAATGCCTTCGCCATTCCAATCTTCAAAGCATGCCAAGTACAAACAACCACAATTTAAACCAAAGAAATCATACATAATATATTTTGACTGCATCAGAATTAATAGCCATATCTACATATTTTCCTTCTATATCTATTAAATACAAAGCACCATTGGACAACACTCTTGTTCAGATGAACGACCCCTGCTAATTTAGGGCGAATTTGCCTTTTGCTTCATCCTGATGTGGAAGGATGTATTTCAATACTTGCTGACCCACTCTGAATTTCTAGGGATGCACCTTTTTGTTGTATGCTCTTTCCATTCTCTTTTGATACAACTAGCCATGACACACTACTGCCAGTCTTTTCTCGTCAATTAGACTTAATTACTCCAAACGGGTTTTGACCCACTCATCATCATCAATTTCGACTTCAGCAAAAATCCGAAGAGATGGAATTTCAACTTTCGCGGGTATCACTGCTTTAGTACCATATACCAACAAATAAGGTGTTGCACTTACTGAAGTGCGACCCAGCAAAGCAAATGGAAACTTTTTATGCCATTGCGTGGAACCTTGCACCATTTTCCGAAATATCTTCTTTATGTTCTTGTTGGCTGCCTCGACTGCTCCGTTTGCCTTGGGGAGGTACGAGGTAGAATTTCGATGCATAATCTCAAACTGTTGGCATACTTCTTTCATCAGATGACTGTTAAGATTAGCACCATTATCTGTGATGATCACCTTTGGGATTCCGAACCGACAAATGATATTTGAATGAACAAGTCGACCACTTCCTTCTTGATCACAAATTTGAAAGTTTTAGCTTCAACCCACTTAGTGAAATAGTCAATGGCCACCAGAATGAACATGTGTCCATTTGATGTCGTGGGCTCAATTGGTCCAATGACATCCATGCCCCAAGCAACAAAGAGACATAGCGTGAACATTGTGCATAACTCAGATGGAAGAGAATGAGTCAAGTCTCCGTGTCCCTGGCATTGATGACACTTTCACACAAAGCTAATGCAATCTCGTTCCATGGTGAGACAATAATACCCCACTCAAAGAATCTTCTTTGCCAGAACATACCCGCTCATATGCGGCCCACAAACTCCGAAATGCACCACTATCATGAGATTCACGGCTTTCTTAGCATCGATGCACCTCAACAGCCCGTGATCTGGAGTTCTTTTTGTAAAAAATTCCCTCACTCAAGAAAAATCCGCTAGCCAAATGTCGAATTGTTCTCTTTTGATCACATATGGCTTGTATCAGATATACCCCCATTCTGATGTACTCTCTGATGTCATGGAACCATGGTTCACCATCGAATTCTTCCTTAACTACATTACAATAGGCATGCTTATCACGAACTTGAATATGCAGAGGTCGACATAAGCTTTATCCAGGTGGTGCAACATTGATGCCAAGGTAGCCAAAGCATCATCAACCTTATTATGGATCCTTGGAATATGTCTTAACTCTATTGATCAAAACCATTGACAAAGATCATGCAAACATTGTCGCTAAGGTATGAGCTTTAAACCCCGTGTCTCCCATTCTCCTTGAATCTGGTGCACCGGAAGATCCGAGTCTCCCAAGACAAGGACTTCCTAGACTCCCATGTCTATAGCTAACCTCAAACCCAAAATGCATGCCTCGTACTCAGCCATGTTGTTGGTATAATAGAAACGAAGCTGAGTCGTAATGGGGTAGTGATGCCCTGTTTCAGAAATAAGCACGACCCCTATACCGACACCTTTCATGAAGCAGCTCCATCAAAGAAAATTTTCCAACTTGTTCCACCCCATTAATATGTATCACTTCTTCATTGGGAAAATAAGTTCTCAATGGTTCATACTCTTCGTCGACCGGGTTCTCGACCAAATGATCGGCCATGCTTGGACTTTCATCGCGGTCCGAGTCACGTAGATAATGTCAAACTCTATGAGAAAAATATGCCATTTCACCAGTCTTCCTATGGGCATAGGCTTCTAAAAGATATACTTTAGAGGATCTAGGCGAGAAATGAGGTATGTAGTGTATGACGACAGATAATGCTTCAACTTTTGTGCCACCCAAGTCAGGGCGCAACATGTCCTTTCAAGGAGAGTGTACTTAACCTCATAGGATGTGAACTCTTGCTGACATAATAGATGGCTTGCTCCTTCCTTCCAATGATGTCAAGTTGACCCAATACGCAGCCAAACGAATTGTCTAAAACTTTCAAATAAAGAATTAAAGGACTCCCATGTTCCGGCGGGACCAACACAGGTGGATTTGACAAGTATCCCTTGATCTTATAAAATTCCTCCTAGGACTCATCATTCCATTTGACCACAATATCCTTCTTCATCAACTTAAAGATGGGTCTCAAGTCATCATGAGTTGAGCAATAAACATGCTGATAGAGTTTAAACGCCCGAGCAAACAAATCACCTCAGTTTTGTTCCTTGGAGGTGGCAATTCCTGGATAGATTTGATCTTTGTCGGGTCCAACTCAATTCCTCGATGACTAACTATGAATCCCAATAATTTTTCAGATGGAATACCAAATGCGTACTTAGCAGGGTTAAGCTTAAGATTGTACCTGTGGAGCCTTTGGAAAAACTTCCTTAAATCTCCGACATGGTCGGCCTGTTGCTTTGACTTTACGATCACATCACCATATAAACCTTAATCTCCTTGTGTATCATGGCATGGAACATAGCAGTCATTGCCCTCATGTAAGTTGTCCCAGCATTTTTCAAACCAAATGGTATTACCCGGAAGCAAGAAGTTCCCCATGGTGTGATGAATGATATCTTTTCTGCATCTTCCTCATCCATCAAAATCTAGTGGTATCCCGCATAGAGATCTACAAAAGAACCGATCTCATGCTTGGCACAGTTGTCAATCAGAATGTGGATATTTGGCAACGGAAAAGTATCCTTTGGACTTACTTTGGTGAGATCTTGGTAATCAATTAACACCCTAGTCTTGCCGTCCTTTTTCGGCACTGGCACAATATTAGCTAACTAAGTGGGGTATCGTGTGACTAGAATGACCTTTACATCCAACTGTTTTGTGATTTCTTCCTTGATCTTCACACTCATGTCGGTTTTGAACTTCCTTAACTTCTTCTTGACGAGAGGGAATGCCGGGTCAGTGGGCAACTTTTGAACCACCAAGTCAGTACTCAGACCTGGCATGCCATCATATGACCACGCAAAGATATCTTTATATCCAAACAATGCTTTGATCATTTCTTCTCTGATCTACGGCTTCTAGTGTACACTTATCTTGGTTTCCCTGATATTATCCGGATCCCCTAAATTAATCGCCTCAGTTTTATCCAAATTAGGCTTGGGTTTATCTTCAAAGTGACTTAGCTCTTTACTAATTTCTTCAAATGATTCATCTTCATCATATTCTATTTCATCATCACACTCTATTTCTTGGATTATTATTTTAGAGTTAGATTGGCTTTTAAGACTCAGTTGAAGATTCCTCATGCATGTCATGTCATTGAAAGCAGCATAAAAAGAACTATACAAAGAAAGACAAGAAAATGACACTATCGGAAGTAATGGAAAAGGGATATTGCATTTTATTAAAACTAAAGTATAGAAGGGTTTGTACATCAAAACAGATGGGAATTAAAATCTAAATTACAACCCTGGAATAATCCAGATAAACTAAAAGAAAAACAAAGGAAACTACCAAAACTCCTTCCGGGTAGGGAGAGGAGTGGATCTTTTGTTAATCTTCACTTTTGGCCCAACAAACTGCACATCCGCTTTGCTGGAACCTTCCTAGTTTCTACCATGTTCACCTCAAACAGACTCTGGAACCTTTAACCAATTTTTCATCAAAATCAACCACAGACTTTGGAACCGTTGCTACTGGACGCTTTATGACTCCCGCCATGATGAAAGACCTGGAGATATGTGGGATTGGCTTAGGGAGCGACCATACCCTCTTTTTCAGCTTTTGAGCCTTCTTCATATCATCCCCTGTAGGCTTGAACCCCAGACTAAATGTACCCAGATTTTCACGTAAAGATACTGGCTTCACGATACCTTGTAGAGATGCACCTAGACCCTTGCCCGGCACAAAACCATTTTTCAACATTTTGGTAGCTACCATGACAGCTGTAGAAGCTAGCTTTGGGCACTGAATATATTCCCCTTCTGGAACCTTTTCAACTGATACCGTCTCGGAAACCTGGTAGACCTACAACTCCTTATCTTCCTCAACTTCAATGAATGGGATGGATGTGTCATTTAAAGAACACAAGTTTTCATCACCATGCACAACGATTTCTTGTTTATCCCACTCGAACTTCATCTTCTGGTGTAGAGAAGATGGAATTGCCTTGGCAACATGTATCCAAGGCCTTCCCAATAGAAAATTGTAAGAAACAGCTACATGAAGTACTTAGAATTCCATGGTAAATTCAAATGATCCTATTGTCAACTCGAGCATGATATCACCAACAGAGTCTTTTCCCCCTCCGTCAAATTCGCGAACCCATATACTGCTCTCGTGAATCCTCTCATCATTGACTTTCAACTTATTTAGAGTAGAGAGGGGGCAGATGTTTGCACCTGAACCATTTCCAACCAACACCCTTGTGACCACAGAATCATCGCATTTCACTGTGAGATATAGGGCTCGATTATGCTCCGTACCCTCAAGAGGAAAATCGTCATCCGAGAATGTGATCCTGTTAGATTCAAATATCTTATTGGCAATCTTCTCCAAATGGTTCACTATGATTTTGTCAGGGACATGAGTTTCATTTAGAATCTTCATCAAGGCCCGACGGTGCTCATCTGAATGGATCAACAATGATAGCAAGGAAATTTGAGCAAGGGTCTTTCTCAACTACTCCACGATGGAGTAATATTGTACCTTTTTTTTCTCCAAAACTCCTCCGCCTCCTCTTCAATGACCAGTTTCTTCAGTAGAACTGGATTTTTTCAGAATGTTTTAAGTTTCATTAACTCTTCCAGCGCAAAGCATCTCTCCGATCGAGTTAAACCTTGGGCCCCATTGCCTTCTTCTTTCACTTCCTCCCTTTTATAGGTCACAATCACTCGCTCACAGTTCCATGGGACAGTTTTGGTTTTAGCTACCGGCAGCTGAGTCACAGATTTGATAATGATGGGGTCCATGCGAGTACCTTCCACAATTATGACTTGTTTACTTACGACCCCCGGCACGATCACATTTGGCTTTTCTTGCTTTGTTGTAACATCACTTGAGGACCTCTTTTCAACGACCACAACAGACTTATTATCTAGCATGCTCAACTTGTCTACTGATCCTTCAACTATCGAAGAAGTTGCTTTTGTGACGATCGGGTCCTTGATTGACTTACTTTCACTAGAATGGATCATCATGACAGATTGTGAAGGCTTCTTGGACTTCCATCTTTGTGCACTATCTCAATCATGTAAGTTTCAGTATGCGCCGGCAATGGGTTCTGGTTGATATTGGGTACTTTTGAGCTCTGGACCATAAGCTGGTTCATATCAATGAGCTCTTGGGTGGAGTTTTTCAAGTGCCAACACTTCTCTGTGTCGTGTCCCAGGGTGTCAGAACAGTATGCACATCGGAGAGAATAATCCAGGTTCTTTGGAGGGGGGTTTGGTAATTTTGACTCAATTTGCCTCAGAACATCCAACTGCTTCAACCTTTGAAATAGGCTGGTATAAGACTCCCCAAGCGAGGTGAAAGTTTTCTTGCGTTGCAACTTTTCATTCCTGAATTCTGGCTTGGGACGAAAGTTTGAACAAGAGGGGTTTCGGTATGTTTGTGGAGGAAGGCAAGGGTTTCATGGAGCTAGTGCACCCATTGCGGGTGAGGAGGGGGCTGAGCATATGACTGTGCATGATGGACATTATATTGGGATGGCCTGACTGAATACTGAGGTTCTGGTGGTGGGAAGTAGTGTTGGGGTAGATTATATGAAGTTGGTGTATAGGTTTGAAACTAGGGTCGGGGTTGGGTGTAGGAGGTAGGATAATCCCCCGAGCCATGCCATGATCCAGCAATGATCATAGCGACATCCTCTTTCTTCTTTTTCCCAAGCACGCCTTCGGTGCCATTTTGGATTTCCTGCGTAGTTGCTTTGATGGCGGAGTAGCTCATGATCTTGCTTGATTTGATCCCTTCCTCTACTATTCCTCTCATTTTTACTACTTCATTGAACAACTTACCTATGGACGAGATTAGATGGCCAATGTAAATATGCTCCAAAGCCTGCAGAAAGTATTCCACTATTTTATCCTCCTCCATTTGAGGGTTAACCCTTGCTGCTTATTCTCTTCAGCAGAAACCATATTCCCTGAAGCTTTCACTGGGCTTCTTCTCAATCTTAGTAAAGACAATCGATCTAGAACAATCTCGATGTTGTACTGGAAATAACGAGCGAAGGCTTGTGCCAAATCATCCCAGGTATACCACCTATTGTGATCCAGCTGAGTGTACCATTCCAACGACATGCCACTAAGACTCTGGCTAAAGTATGCCATTAACAGCTCATCTTTTCCACCGGCTCCTCTAATATTGCTACAGAATCCCCTTAAGTGGGCCACGGGATCTCCGTGTCCGTCGTATAGATCAAATTTGGCCATTTTGAATGCAATAGGCAGTTGCATATCAGGGAACAAACATAGATCCTTGTAGGCCACGCTCATCTAACCTCCCAACCCTTACATGTTTCTAAGCGACTGTTCCAAGATCCTCACCTTCCTAAAAATATCTTCCTATTCCGGGTTCTTAGGTGGTTTCTCAGCCTCGATAGGAAGTTCGAAATGAGGAGTGTATGAACAATGATCTAGGGGTTTGAAGGTAGGCTCTACGGAATAGTACTGATTTTCTTGGGTCTGGAGTAATGGCTCACTAGAGGATCAGTGGAGTGTGGCTGGTGGAGGTGCTACGAAAACATGGGTAGCTGGTGGAGGAGGGTATGAGGTTGTTTTGATTGGTGGAGCTTATATGTTTTGGAAAGTGGTGCCATGATAGTGGTGGTAAGGAGTGAAACTTGGGGGTGTGTTGTGGGGATGAATCAATAGTGGGAGGTTCTTGGGATTCAGCTAGTGGTGGGATGAAGGCAGGGTTGGCGGGGTATGGTGGCGGAGGATGCCCTTTCATCCACGTCTAGTACATTTCAGCCATCTGATTCTTCAACTTATGTAACTCCTCTTTTATTCCCGATTCGGTTTCCTCCACCTCCCTTGGTGGATCAACAACGTTTGCATCCAATTCTTGGCCAGTCATGATCAGCTTTTCTTTGGACCTGGTGTTGTACGGGTGAGTTGCCAAAATGCCACACAAACTAACCACCTTCCTGTTACTCAATGACAACAGCAAACTTGTCAGCATTAAAGATTTAACAGATAGGCAACCACACATTTGGGATGCAATGCACCTAGACATTTAAAGCTTCTATCGTGCATTTGAACGGCTGAATTCTTCATCCCGTCTTTTAACTAACTCTTCGCATTTTTGCTTTTCTCTTCTCTCTCTTTTCTCTCTTCACTCCAAACCCTTTTTCAATCACTATTGGCCTTTTTCACTTGTTTTTGTTGCCTCCCTTTATTTTGTCCTTGTTTTTCCACTCTTCTTTTGCCATTGTTTCCTTCCACTCGATTTTTTTAATGCTTTTCCCTCTTCTTTTCTCCTCTTTTTTTATCTTTTCATTTTATGATTATGATCGAATCCAATGGGGATTGCCTACGTATCATAGCCCCGCATGAATCAGATCATTACGTAGTTCAGCGAACATGTGCGAAATAAAATAAATAAAAAGAAACATTTTTGGTTTTTTCTTTTTTTCCTAATTTTTCACAAAATATATTAAAAAACACCTTGATTACGACGACTTCCCCTACATATTTAAACATAAAGACCAACAGACTCGGTGAGTGGACCAACAAACTTCAAAGAAAATACAGACTCGAAAATCAACTAACAACCTGACAATACAGACTCGAATAAACAAAGTCAAGAATACATAAGTGCCTCAACTACTGCTCCAGTTGGTCGTGCTGCAGGGCTTTGCGCCATATCTTCTTGGAGGCGAAATAATTCATCCATGATCTGCTGGAAAAAAATCATAACTGAAGTGAAGAACATGGGTTGGGTCATGTCTTTACATTCGTTGCACTTCATCACAATGTAGTCCGCAATTCTCCTAACCATTTCCCTGGTAATACCTTTCTCCTATAGCAACCATCCGATCTGCTGAGATCTGGCATCCAAAACTTGTTCGACTTTATGGTTTTGCTCTTAAAGCTGCTGCAGATCTTTCTCTAGCTGTGGCATAAGGGCATAGCAATGCTCCCTTTCTGCTTTGAAGTCTCTTGCCTGCTTGGTCATTTCGTTTTCAAGGACATGGAACTTTTTCTTAAGACCTACTATTCCTTTGTCATACCTCTCCTTCAATTGTTGAATGAAACTTTCCCGTCCCTCCACATTCTTAGCCAGCTTGGCTCGGGATTTTGCTAGAAAATCATCCTCATAGTCACATACTTTTTTTGTGTAAGGCTATAGATGAGCTTTTCATCTTTTCTTCTACTGCTCGGGTTCTCAGCTGCTATTCTCATCTTTCCAATTCGGGCTCGGAGAGATTCATTCTCTTTAGCCAATCTTCTTATTTCACCTTCAGCTTGTTGTGCCTGGAGATCGTTATTGAATTCCATGTTTCTGAATTTCTCATCTAAGGTGTGAATGGCAGCTTGATATTTCTTCTCTTTTTCACCCCAAGCTAACCCTTCTTGGACTTTATCATCAAAAGTTTGAACATGAGGTCTCTTGGCAGGCCTCTCGGGCTCGAGGATAGGGCTCAGGATCTGGCTCGTAGTTTGCACAAGATCTTTTCTCAAACCATGCAGCGTATCCTGGATCTACTTCCCCCTTTGAAACATCTCGTACTTGGGTGCCATTTTTCAGATACCGGCAACTATTCCAATCCCGCTAAACTAAAGCTTCGGGCAATGTAGCTTCTGGATGTAACTCAACGACCTAGGTGGTTAGGTCCTCATCTTCAGGAACCACTTGATAACTTCTTAACTGTCTTAAGACCCTTTGTAGCGCATATAGCTGGACACTCCTCAAACCCATCAACATTAGGTAACCTTTAGCAGCCATCATGTATATAGCTTCCATCATCGGGAGCCACCCTATAGTCTATTCAACCTGACTTGCTTTTAGAGCTTTTAAGCGGGAAACCCAGGCCTCAAATCCTTCTGGAGCATTGTAGTCTTTTACCCTCTCCTTGTAGCCCTTGATAAAGTTATCTATGCTCGAACCATAGCTCATGAATTTGGGGTGATGGAGGAGATGCTCAATCAAACACATTTGTAATCTGCAGCCTTTGAAGAATTGAGCCCTAGATCCGCATAATGTCAATACCCGGTAAATATCTGCCAGTATTAAAGGAGCAAATGTGTGATCTTTCTTTGTGATAAGGGTTTGTGCAACTCTAGCCATGCGGGTATCTACCGTCCCCTCGGCATTTGGAAAGACTATGATTCCTAGGCACACAACTATGAAGGCGAACCTATGATGAATTTGCCAAAGATTCTTGTCTTGTTTGTTGTTCAATCCCTTTTCATGTGTTTCGAACCCGACAGAAAGCCCGAATCTGGAATACAGAAATTGAAAGGAACAACACCCTTTGTCCACATGAGCCTTCTTCATTTGTTTGCTGATATTAAGAAAATCAAATAACTTGTGCATTGATGGGGCTCTCGGGAATATCAACTGTTGTTTTCTCAAGTCCCCGCCAAAATGGATGTAGCCAGTTATTTCCTCCAGTGTAGGGGTGAGCTCAAAATCTAAGAAGCGAAAGACATTGTGCACAAAGTCCCAAAAGGTTACCAAAGCTTTGATCAAATCTTCATGTGGTTTAATTTCCAATAGATCAATGAGAGCACCCAACTGTTCTTTTACCCAGTATTGACCATTCCCATCCAAATCATACCACCACATGCACAACTGCAACTGGGCTCGCTCTATGATTGGTAGTTTCGAGTCTTGGACAATGTTCATTTTTACCTGTTGAAGGTTAAGGTTAGGTTTGACTTTGGTGGACTTTTGCAAAATAGGTTTTTCAATTTCTAAAAGAAAATCAACGGACCATGACTCTCTCTCCCTCTATGCTCTATTTTAGCAAAAGTGGTCGTTTTTGCAAACATGGCCCCTTCACAATTCCAAATAAATTTTGAGGACGGGGATAAACACTTTATAAAAAAAACAAAAGATACTTTACCAACAGACTTATCCGTTCTTTACGAAAATAATCCTTCGACAACTGAAGATATTTTAAGGCTATCCGGGCAAGAACGACTTAAGACATTACCGAAGCTGGATCGACTTATTCTTTTGACCAAAACCCTGAACTACATTTATTTGACCATTTACTCTTTTTCTTTATTCTTTTTTTCCTTTTTTTGCTATTTTTTCCTTGAAAAATGCAGTCGAACCCTATGTAGGTTGGCTACATATCCCACATCTGCTAAGAATCAGACCTGCGTAGTTCGGTCGGTTTTGACACATTTGAAAAGGATACAATATTGACTCATTTTGAAATAATTCTTTTTCCTTTCTTTTTTTTTGAAAATTTTTGGCAGAGTTTTTGGACATTTTTAAATACCGGGGATTTTCCAGAACTAGGCTTTATTTCTTCCCTCCATCACTCTTGGTTTTTCTCTTAATTCATTTTTCCTAGACGGTCAACATGCTAGCCAAAATAAATGAATGTCCACATAGCACATATGATGCATCAGGATGGTCTGTTATTTTGTGTACACCTATCCTAGATGGACCCAACCCCTGTGTTGAGTCCCCTAAGTAAAATGCACGTGATGCAAACAAACGTTTGTTGATACCCAATTTTTCTCTATATTTTTTTTTCAATATGAAAAATAATTTCACAATATCATATATATGCACATATAAGTATGTCCAAAAATTTTATTATTTTTCTGTAATTTTTAAAGATTTTAAAATCAATTTACTTCCGTTTTTATCCATAAAATCCCAATGATTATGTCCAAAATTATTATTCTGATGATTCATTTATTGAATTCTTATATTTATACCAAAATATGACTGAGGTAATTTTACATATTTTTATAATTTTATTTAGTATTTTTTAAAGCTAATTGCCCAAAATTGCAATATTGGCCATTTTTAGGTTTAAATTTGTATCATATTTATAAAATGGGATCCTATATTTTTAAATTATTAATTATATGTTATAAATCATTTTAGTGCTTTTAATTTGTTTTCAAAAATTAATTTATCATTTTTATAAATTAAATAGGAAAAAATGGCTATTTAAAATTTAGCCCACTTGCATTTCAATTTTAACCTAATTGTAACCCCAGATTAAACCCAATTTCCCCATCCCAATCCCAAATCAAACCCGACCCCTAACCCAATTTAAACAACCCAACCCGGACTTCCCAACCTACCCTCTTTAATCCAGGCCGTTGATCATTTAGATCAACGGCCAGTATTCAGCCTTACCATTTTTAACCCTGAATGACCCCTAAACCTAATTAATTTTCCACCACCCACCTCCCTTGAATCTCCTCTTCTCTTAATTCTCTCTGCAACCCCTTATGAACACTAGCCGCCGCCACCTAATCCGCCTTAACCCGTACCTAATCCATGGCCTCTCATGGCCATTGGAGATGTGTATCAGCCTCATATGGCTCCTGGGTGTTTATTTATGTGGTTTCATGGCAAGACCTCGAAGGTATTTGGTCCATTCCTTGCTCAACTATTGTTCATGGCCTTTCTCCGGCCATCCATGACCTTTCTCTGGCCATTCATGGCCTTTCAAGTCAGATCCTTGTCTTTCCCGGTTTGATCGGTAACTTTCAAGGTCTTTCTCTACTTTTGTGGGTTTTCCGAAACCCTAATCTTTACGATCTTTCAATTTTCTTCAGATCTATCTTAGATCTATGCTTTCTACGAACTTCTTAAGTGTTTTCATGAAGGTTCCTTAATTTTCTTTCAAAACAGCTCGTCATTTTTCAATGATTAAGGTTTTTCCTTTAAGTTTTTTAAAAGATCTCATCTCTGATTTTAATGTTGTTTGTGATTTTGCTATGTTTAAAATGATTTGCACATGATGTTCTTCTACCTATCTCAGTATGTTAAAAACTCTAGTTCCCTTTTTGGTCTTATCCGAGCTCTGAAATTGTTTGTTTAAATGTGTACTCGTTCGATTAAGTTTTTTGTTTCTGGCTATCTTCTCCTTGTTTGACCTATCTGATTTGAGTTCTTAAACTCGACTACTGTTGAAGCCCTAATTTCTTAGAAGTTTTGCCTTATTTGTTACTATGAGACCTTTACTTCTTTCTGATTTCTCTTTACCTGCTACTATGTTCTTCTTCATTGTCGATTCTATGCGACTACTTGACCTACTTGACTACTGTGCCTCAAATATTTTCTTGCTACTGAACCCTAGCTTACCCCTACTGCTACTGTATGTTTGTGTTGTTTCTTTTTGTCAACATGTTTAACTCTGCATGCTTGTTCATCCCTTACTATTTATATGGTGAAGTGCAGAATCATGTTCCTTTCTTGATTGATCTTGATTTCCTCAAATCTTCCGGCTAACTGTAAAAGGTTTTCTTACGAGCCCTAATTTTTACTCATCTGTTTAAAATTAATTGATTTCTTTCCTTTACTGTGATGTTTTACCTTGCTGAATCCTTTCCCAAAATAATCCTATTTTTGTACTTAGACTTGATTATTTACTTCATACTTTTACTGCCCCCTTATATGGCAATAATCAGCCTGTCCCTAAAAACATTTTCTTTCCTTAATTGAAACCTATTATTACCCGTTAAGCAATGATTTCTTAATTAAAGGGAATCACTTGTGTTAATTGATTCTAATGGTGATTATTTCCATATTTGTGTTAAGACTTTACTGATTACCTTATTTTCTACTCGTTTTCAAAACTATAAATACCTACTCTCTCTTCTTTAAAAGACGAACAACTTGTGTTTCGAACACACTTGCACTCAAAATTCTCTCTTTCTTTACTGCTACTTGTGCTATTGCTTTGTCTAACTGGCTGAAAGCCAAGGATGGACTGTGGACTCTTGTTTGCTTTACTTTTCTGCATTTTGCTTATCTACTAATATGTCCTAGTTAAATTTTAAGTCTCAACAACAACATGTTTCTTTAAGTTGCTTAAGTTTCTCATCCATGTTCACTTCTGCTCATGTTTCTGTAGTGTATTTATGTTACTAGCATGCTGAAATATATTCCCTTCCTTTTTTTAAATTAATGCTCATCTATGTGTGAACTCTGTCAGTCATTTGATATTTAGTTTCCACCTTATGAATCCAAAATCCCCATATCCCCTATATGTGTTTGTGTTCCTTTGGATGGTTTGTGTCCATACCAGCACCAACTATTGTTGTGCATGACCATATCAAACCCCTGCTGGGGTTATACAATAAATCCCATAAGCCCCTGCCCCTTTGAATGATTACTGATTCTGTTTCACTACTACAACTGTTTTCAAACTCCTTTACTACTAACTATTTTCCAACCACTCTTAATAAATCTCTGTTCTGCACTTTCATTGTATTCTTATAACCTAGATTCTGCCCCTCTTGTGTGAGCCATGCTTTGAGGACCTTGAGCTCTCTCTAATCTTGGACTCATAAGGGATGGCCCTTCCACACTGCACTCACTTCTATCTGGTTATGCAAACCTGGGTGTAAGCACTGCCTGGGGTCCCTTGAGACCCTTAGGGAACTTTGACACACCCGGGTATGAGAAAGGCTTGAACATTATTGGCATTTGAAGTGATTAATTATATAACTCAAATATGAAATCAAGATCACGCTTCTTTTGGTTGTAATTTCTTATTTTTGCACTTCTTTGTAATTCAAGTATGTGGTCTGTAATAATTTGTAACAAATATTGGGGTTGGCTAGTGAAAAAGGATAGGGTAATTATGCATCTTTTAAGTTATTAGAAAGGGTAGATAACATGCCCATAGGATCTGTTTAATAAATTTTGTATGTCTTACTTCCACACTTAGACATCATGCCTATAGGATCTAAATGGCCATAATCAGACATCATGCTTACAGGGATAAAATCAGCTTCGAAATTAGATGTCATGCCTATAAGATTAAAATTAATATTTTTATAGAAATCATGCCTATAAGAATTTCGCTGTGATCAAATAAATCCTACCTACAAGACCAAAATCAACCTTTAATACTTAGATACCATGTCTTTAGGAATAAAAATCAGCTATAATAGAGATCATGCCTATAGGACCTAAAACCAGTTTAGTTAAAAACCAGTTTGACTCATGTTGTTCTGAATCAGTTTAAACAACCTACTCCTTTATCAATACGGTTTAGAAAACATGCCTATAGGATCCAGATCCCCCGTTTTAAACTGTTTACTGTTTTACTACACTTCTAATCAATAATAGATATCATGCTCCTAGGATATCACTACTACACCTAGGCAAGCCTTAGGTAATAATGATGATAAAATTGAATCTACCTTTATTCAATTGTCAATTGTTACAACCAACAGGCAGGCCTCATTCAGACTTCTTATCTAAGTTATATAACGAAACTGGTTCTGACTCAAATACCCTGCTATAGGGCTTTTAAAATTCAGACTTTAATTGTGTTTGAGTCGTGTTAATCATATTCATTATTTGCGGAGGTTTATATGAGCCTTCTAACTACCTACATAAACTTAGAACCTTTGATGCCGTTCTCACTCCCCCATGATGACCACCATAAGGAGAAGAGTGGCAAGCTTCCAATATGCTCAATTATTCTTCTTCCGGGAC